>CAUYRH010147938.1:0-54238 GCA_963574655.1 Perodicticus potto | reverse complement strand
CTTTTGCCTTCTTCAGGGTGTCCAGAAGCCTCACGCTGTCTCCCTGTGTCCCCAAGGGGAAGTTCCTGGGTAGATCCCACCTGCCAGAGATGCCTGAAGTCCTCTCTCCCCAGTCTCACCGTGCCCAGCCGCAAGGAAGCTGTTACTCGGCTGCTATCTTGCTCCGCCTCCTCTAGACTCAGTTTACCTTTTAAGATCTGTTTTCAATAAGAGTAACATCTAAGTCACAATAGGCTTGTTTACCTATATTGTTCTTACAGCTCTTTAGAGAAAAAATGTAAGAATCTCCCTAGAGATTTTTTTTTTTTTCAAGTGAGTTGCTGATCCATACACAAGAATGGTGGACAGCAAATAGGAAGGTCTGTGTGATATTGGGAGATAAGTAGCTGGGCTGGAGAGGAAGCAGAGCAAAAGAAATCAAAACTCACATGTGTGAAAAAAAGTTTTATTCATCTTTGTAGAGATATTAAAAAGTGAAAAAAACTTAAAAACTCATTGAAGGCAACTGGTTAAATGTATTAATACATAGACACAAAATAAATAAGATAGATTTCTATATGCTGAAGAAAAATATCTTGTTTATTAGGCAAAAAGGAAGAAATAAAAAGAAAACAAGGAACTTAGCAATGTGTCAAATATATTACTCTTTTTGTCTTTAAAAAGATATAGGACAGGGCAGTACCCTTGGTTCAGTGAGTAGGGGTCTGGCCCCAAATACCAAGGTTGGCAGGTTCAAGCCCAGTCCCAGCCAAACTGCAACAAGAAAATAGCTGGGCGGTGTGGGAGGCGCCTGTAGTCCCAGCTATTTGGGAGGCTGAGGCAAGAGAATCACCTAAGCCCAAGAGCTGGAGGTTGCTGTGAGCTGTGATGCCACAGCACTCTACCAAGGGTGACTATGTGAGACTCTGTCTCTACAAAAAACAAACAAACAAAAAAACAAAAAACCCCATATATATATAATATATATAGTATGTATAAAACAATTTACAGGTCTGGGAAATTTTTGCAAAGGTATATAATGTTGACACTTCTCTTAGAAGAGTGAGACTAGAGTCTGGCTTGGAAATAAAACTCACCTTTTGGTAAAAACCTGTCATATGAGGTGTATGTATGTGTGTCTATGGAGTTATTAGTTTGTAAAAAAAAAAAAAAAAGCCAAATAGTCAATTTGATCCTCTTATTCAACTGGGTATCAGGAAAAGATTTTCTTATGTATATACTGAATGTCCATTTCTGTAAACACCGTGAGTATTCCTAAAAGACCTTAGGAGCAGTAGAGAGAATGTGGACTTTGGAATCAAGCAGATTTCAAATAGGACAAGTTTAAGTATTGACATTTATTAGTAGTGATTAAGTTAATATATCAATAGCTGTGCCTTGGCTTCCTCACCTGTAAAATAGAAATAATTCTTGCCTTCTGAATTAGTATGAGAAACTAACAAGCACAGTACTTGTTATAGAGTCTATCTTTTATATTATCTTCTTCCTTTTGATTATTTTAAATTTCATTTGTTATATCAATATTAGTCCTCATATAATATGCCAACTTTGTTTTTATTATCTAGAACTTAAGGTAGTGTCAGTATATAGCAAATTCTGTTTTTTAATGGCCCTCCTTTCCATAGACATTTAAGAAAATTATTTACCCACTTAATTGAAAAAAACTGTACATATTTATGGTGTATAACATGATGTTTTGACATATTCATACATTTTGGAATGGCGAAATCAAGCCAATTAATATATGCATTGGTTCACATATTTTTCACTTATGGTGAAAACACTTAAAGGCTACTCTTTGACCAATTTTCAAGTATACAAAACATTGTTATCAGCTATTATCACCATGTTGTATAATAAGTCTCTTGAACATTTCTCTATTCTAACTGAAATTTTATATCCTTTGACCAACATCAATTTCTCTCCCCCAACCCCACCTTGTGGTAACCACCATTCTATTCTCTGCTTCTGTGAATCCACAAATTCTTGATATGTACTTTTTTTTAGATTATAATCTTATAGGAAGTATGCAATGGTTAGTTATGTGTGTCAATTTGGCTAGCCTCTAGTACCCAGTTATTTGATCAAACACTAATGTAGATGTTTTTGTGACTATATCTGTGGGTGTGGTTAGTATCTCAAACTGATTGACCTTAAGTAGATTACCTTGGATAATGTGGATAGGCCTTATCTAATTAATTGAAAAGATTTAAGAGCAAAACTAACGTTTCCCTAAGGAAGAAGAAATTCTACCTGTGGACTGTAGCCTTAATTTTTGCCTGAGAGTTTCCAGCCAATGAGCATGCCTGGTAAATTTTGGAGTTGCCCAGCCAGATTCCATAATTACAGAAGCCAGTTACTTGCAATAAATCTCTCAATATGTACATATGTATGATGTAGGACAATTAAGTTCATGAACTCATCCTTGGAAAAGTGCTACATACCTCACTGCTAAATATCCTTATGGTCACCTTTGCAGTACTCCCCTGGGGAAGCTGTCCACCCACACGAGTTCCTAGTCCACCCTTCAAAGCATTTTTTCTAGGATGAGTTTGGGAACTTAATTGTTAAACCTCATACAATGACAGGTCTGATGGCCATTCCAGAAAGAATTCCAAAATTGCCTTGAAGGGTGGAGTAGGTGCTGGCTTTGGTGCATAGCTTCCCAAGGGAAGTACTTTAGTGATGACTGTAGTTATGCTCATCAATAAGGCATGTAGCACTTTTCTGGGACGATTTTGTGAACTTAATTGTCCAATCTCATATATTCCATTCTTTCTATTTTTCCGGTAGAATCCTGACTGATACAGATTTTGGTACTGAGAGTGGGATCTGCTATAACAAATACCGAAACATGTGAAAGTGGTGTTAGAATTAGGTAAAAGGTAGAGATTTGAAGAATTTTCAGTTGCATAATAGGAAATGCCTGGATTTCCTTGAAAGCACTGTTAATAGAAATATGAATATTAGAAGTATTTCTGGTTAGGTCTCAGAAAAAAATGAGAAACATTTTATTGGAAACTGAAAGAAAGATTATCCTTGTTATAAAATGGCAGAAAACTTGGCTGAATTGTGATCTACTATTGGAGGGAAAGTAGAACTTGACAATAATAAATTTAGTTAGCAGAAGAGATTTCCAAACAAAATGTTTAAAGTGCTGCTTATATTATAAAGAGTTAAGAGACAGATTTAGGAAGGAACCCAGGCATAAAAGCAACTATCACCCGTGATTTGGGTGGTTCTTGGTCTATCCATATTACAAAGGTTGGTAAAGTTAGAAAATTAATATCAGAAAAGCATTTTCTGGAGACAGGGCTAAAAGTGTGGCTGGGCAACCTTTTGCTGAAGAAATCATACGTGTGACTTGTGAAGCCAGTCAAGTGTGTTAGCTGAAACCAGTAATACAAATTGCATGGACCCATGCAAATTACATAGGAGTCTGACAAGGTTTCTGAGAGTATTTTGCTGGCAAAAACACTATGTGCTTTGACTGGAAAGGACTGGATAAATTGAAAGATTGTTGTTGGACTCCTAAAATTCTATAAGCAGGAAAAAACTGATAGAATGATTTGATTGCATATATGTGTCACTTTTCAGGAAAAAAGAAGAATGATTCTGAGGGAAGTCCTGTGAATGCAGAGAAGGTAGCTAATAGAGGCTCCACAGGTGCAAAGGATGGATCCTTTGTGGGTCCAGAAGGAGAAAATTTATGGGCCCAGAGGACAGAGCTTAGAGCCATAGAGAATATTCTTATGTCTCAAAATCTAACGGAATTTTTCCTGTTGGGTTTCAAACTTGTTGGAGGCTAGTAACCTTTTATCCTTCCATTTTCTCCATTTTGAATGTGAATGTTTATCCTATGCCTATCCCACTACTGTATTTTGAAAGCAGATAACTTGTTTTCTAGTTTTACAGGTCTACAGATGGAGAAGAATTTTCATGAAAAGTCCTCCCAATACCTGATTTGCACAATTTAGAAGGCAAGATTTGGGGCTTTTTGTGGTGATGTTTAGATGAGATTTCTGGGTTAACATTGATACTAAAAAGGGAAAACTTTGAGTGATGTTTGGACGGAGTGAATGCATTTTTCAAGTGTGAGAGATGTGAATTTTGAGGGATTGGAAATATACTGTTGTGGTCAAATGGTATTTCCCTAAAAGATTTTTCCAAGTTCTAACCTCTGGAACCTGTGAACATGACCTTATTTGGAAATAAGATCTTTGCAGATACATTTAAGGCCCTCAGGATGAGATCATTCTGGATTTAGCGTGGGCCCCAGACCCTAATTTCAATGGCTGATGCCCTTATGAAAGAAAGAAAAGGAGATTTGATACACAGAGACAGACAAAAGAGAATGCATAGAGTGGAAGTCTATGTGGAGTGGCAGAGAGGGATTGGAGTAATGTGTTACAAGTCAGGCAATGCCAAGGACCTTGACAGGCCCCCAAAGCTAGGAAAGAGGCATGGGACAGATTTCCTTTAAAGCCTTCACACAGAACTAATCTTGACAACGCCTCAATTTCTAATTTCTTGCTCTAGATCTGTGAGAGAATAAATATCTGGTGTTTTATGCCACCAAGTTTAAGTTTGTGGTAATTTGTTACACAGCCCTGGGAAACTAATATAATATGCATATGATCCAAAAAAAAAAAAAAAAAAGAAATGCTCTTATTTTGCTATCAAAATATATAATATTTATTGAGTTGATATTTCAAGAAGATTGAGTGTGGAATTAAAACATTCCCTTATTTTATCAGTTATATTCTTCAAATTAGAAGAAACCAAATATTAAAGAGCTGTGAATGGGCAGATAATCAGAGGTATTGCAAATTCAAGTCAAATGCCTTGGTAATGCTTTTCTTTGTTTATGAACCAATAATTCGGTTTCAGAATCACATTGTGCTTTAGAAATGTCCACTTTTAAACTGGATTTTACCATTTATTTTTTTTTTCCACTTTGAGATTATAACTTTATTACTGTATATGAGTTATGCATATTAAGATTTTTTTTTTTTTTTTTGGGCTTCACATACAATTGGAGATATTTTCATCAACCTGATTAATATAACATTCATGATATTTTCTCATTTACTATGTGAAAACAATTTTGATCCGTATTTAGAAGTTTTCTCCTGACCCTTCAAATATGCACCACAAGTGTGCAAAGTTTTAAACTGCACAAGATGGAGTAGGTCAGGCTCCACATTCCCCACTGGTCTTTTATCAGAGTCAAACCCTTGACTCTTCTTCCTGGAATACAGGATCCTGTTGAGCATTTATGACCATAAATTTAACTGCAACTATTTGGGGTTTTACAAAATTAACTATTCAGTTGAGAATGCAGGGTCCTATAAGCAAACCTAAAAGAATTAATGGAACGGCGAGGCTGTTTACTAAGGTTTTAAGGCAGGGGTTCCAGTAAATAAATTTTGGAACCAGAACTGAGACTCCTCCCTTCCTCCCTTTCTTTGATTCTTTTCTCCAAATTGTCTCAGGTTTTCTGCAAAGTGTTTTCTAATGACCCCTGACTTATTAGCATAGAAGCAACATGCTTTTCTCAGTGGAGCGTACAGTCCCCCTTGGTTGAGGAAGAGGAGGTCGTGGCCTCACCAGTTTTGGAGTACTACTTCAGCCAGGGAATCTGTTGGGTTGTGGGGTAGGTCTGTAGTCAATTGGAGACCCTCTAGATCCACATCAGCCTGTTGAGAAATTCCCACTAAGTCCTAATTCCCTTTGAGAAAGGCAGCGGTACCTGCTGTGGCACCTCCTGCTGCGGTGAGTCCGAGCAGAATTGCGAGTAAGATGAGTGCTCGCTTTTGGTGGTAGGTGTAATGTCCAAGAGTGGAGAGCAAGCTTTCTCTTCCAGTACCTGAGTACACATACACTTGTGGTAACACATGTACTACATAGGACATGCACCTGCTGGCTGTATTAGCTATATTGTGATAGATTTTGTCAAATTTGTGGGACAAGCTAGCCAGGTTCCATTAAGAGCAGAATAAGCAGCAGAGGAATCTATATTTTTAGTACGATTACACACAGCTTTCAAGGGAGCCTTAGACAAATTGTAATCTGGGGTTCGGAGACCGTCTGCGTGGCTTGTTTTCTCCCAGAATAAGAGGTGGGCTGAAGTGGGAACAGAGTGAACAATCCTTGTTAGTTGTCAGTGGTGTTTGCCTCCCTAACTCCACATACTTCAGGGGTTTAGGCTGTAAGCACAGCCAGCAATCTGAAGCAAAGTTCAGGTTGTGTTACATTTTAAAAATGATGCATACTGTTAAGCATTCCCATTAAGATGGGAGGCAAGAGAAGCCCTTGCTGAGGCTGCTGGTAGGTCTTGGGGGTCTGAGAGTTTAGTTTAAAAAGAGTTAAACATTGGATCTTTCAATCTGGCTAAAGGCCTTACTGGTCTTAGGGGGCTCTGAAGTGGAGTAAATCACCAAATGATAAATATCATTCCCCATGGCCAGCAATTCCTGAACTGGATTTTCCATGCCTGTTCTGTTTTCCAAATGTGCTCATTGAGTTTTTGCACTTGTATAGAGATGGGATTACAGGTTCCTTATTCATTACAGGCACAGCATCCAATATGGATGCAGCTAGGATTAGAAGTTCTTTTAACAGGAATATATTCAGTGTTATTTAGGACAAAGCTACTGACTGGTAAATTTCTTTCTAGTTGGGTGTCTCCACATCCAAGCATCATGCATGTTGCTTTGCCACACATGACCGGATAGGAAAGCCAACAAAGAACATTTTTAACAGCACTTTGGAATGGACTGAATAATCCACACACATCAGTGTGGAAGACTAGAGCTGGCACTCTTGTCCAGGACACATTTACTATTTCTTTCCCTTTATCATATGAGAGTAGAAAGTATAAAGGGGTGGCAGCAGAGGCAAGGGGAAAGAGGGCCACACAGGAATGAAATTAAGATTTTAACAGTCTTAGCTTGAGAATGTCTTCTCCAGGGAGCACAGTCCGAGGGCTCTGCAATCTTCTTTCTCCTTCTTCATTTGGGTGCAGTGGGTCCATGTTGGCAGGCCGTTGACTTTCAAAGCAGTCATAATGGTGAGGGTGACAGTGAAGAGGCCTTTCTGCCTGGGGGTCAGTCTTTCTTTCTGGAATGACTTGACGTGCACCTGGTCTCCTGGTTGGAAGTCACTTTTCAAGCTCTGTCCACTCTTGTGGGTTCTAGGTATGTACCTCAAATCTGGAAGTGGAGGTCTTTCTGGAGCTGAGAAAGGAGATACTTTAAGAGAGTTATTTCTGCTAGCTGAGGGTCACACACATGGGGAAGCAAAAGCGGGGGGTCCCCTGTACATGATTTCTGCTCTATAGGGAGAACGTCCTGCTCCAAGGGCTGCCAAGGGGAGGAGCTCTTCCCACCTTTCTCTAGTCTTACATCTAAGATTAAAGAAGGGAGGTGGGAAAGTCCAAGTCAAACAATCAGTCCCAAGCCACTGCTGCTCATCCTCAAGCTTCTGCCATGCATAGACCAGTCAGCTGCTGGTATGTGACTGGGGCAGGGCCGTAGTCTTTCATCTCAGGGTAAAGCAGTGGGGATGCTCTGGGTGCCATTGGTCTCTGCACTCCTAGTCACTGGCTGGATTCACACATGAGTGATGTATCCAGGAAGGAATGCCATCCACCTTCACTGCTGTTGGTGTGGACAGGATCACCAAGTAGGGGCCTTTTCACTGTAGTCTCAGTGGGTTCAGGCTTCATTCTTTAATCCATGCCTGGTTACCTGAAGAATAGCGATGGACTGGGGAAAACAAATTATTTATGACATCTATCATTCACCCCCTCTGAAATCTTTTTCATTATTTTTTCCAGTGACATTAATTGGTTTATAAGTTAGTAAGTTCTGTTTTCCAGTTCTCTCTGGGTCCCTGGTAAATTTCTTAAACTGGGAGGGGGTCTGTGATATACTAAACAATACTAATGGTAAAGCCTGGATTCATTGAAGTTGTCTAGAGCCTGGGGCCCTGAAGTGGTATTAGAGTCTCAGTTTGGCTGCTTGGCCAGGAAAACCTCTCCTAACCTCTTCTTTGGTAGCAGTGGAAGCAGCCAGGAAAGCTCTCCATGCCTCCAATCTGACTCTAACTCACTCCTTGGCTGTGAAGAGCATTAAAAGAAGTTGCTGATGGCATCCCAAGTGGGATGGTGCGTCTGAAGAATGGGCTCAATCACAAAAGTAAGAACTGGGGCTTCTCAGAAAAGGATGGATTCTGAGTTCTCCAGTTTTACAGATCCAAAGTGGAAAAAGGGACATAAAGAAGGAAGAAGTGGGTCCCTCTTGCTGCACCCTCCCCAGGAGGTGCTTCCTGGAGAGGGAAGATCGGGGCCTCTTGCCTGGGCTACAGATCCACCCTAGACCAGAGGCATGATGTCAGAGGCAAGAGCTGAGGGGGGGAAGGGGTGCTGATGAGCCCTTCTTAGTGGATGAGACCGTGGTGGGGGAAGTCCTGTCAAAGTTGTAAAAGGATAGCAGGTCAACTTCAGAAGGGGAGAGGAGCTGCTTATGAGCTGTCTGGCCTGTCCATGTCTGCAGGCAAGTGAGGAAAACCACAAAGTAAGTTCTGGCAGTGTATGTGTGAAGCCAAGGAGGTTTATTTTGAACCAAACTCAACCAATGGTCTATATAGGGATATTGATCTGGACGACCCAGCTTCCCTGTGACCATTTGGTGAAATGAAGCCACTAGGGCAGGATGGAGGGAGCTAGAAGATGGCCATCCCACATTAAAACTGGGCCACTTGACTTCACAGAAAACCCAGAGGCAACTTTTGGAAAACCGGACTCTGTAGTCATCAGAGAAGCCAGCGGCAAAATTCCTTAACATACATTGAAGACCCAGGTGTCAGACACTTACTCTGTTGAGTTCCCGTGATTATGAACCTGACCAGTAAGGACAGAAACTGTATCTGTCCAGTCAATGAATATGACAGGCACACTTATAATAACAATGACAAACAAAGATGTAAACAAGTCAAACATGTGCATGTGAGAAGACCGAGGCTCTACACTAGCATCCTGGTGTTCCTGTGGCAGTCTCCCAGAGCAGGTTCTCATCAGAAATACTGCATCTGTGATGCCCTGTCACTGGGACTTCTGTGTCCTCCTGGGTGTCTTTGTCACTGAGCTTAACCTGAGCCCAAGATCCCAGGGACTTCCTACTGGCCTCCCTCGAGACTACCCCTCATCAGGCCTTTAGTCTCTCCATGGGCTATTTACACAGAGACATACACAAGACTCTTACCTTTTGAAAGTAAGTCTTGGGAACGAAACTTGTGCTGGAGTTGGCAGGTGTCCCTCTGAGGCCCTCAGAATGAATCCAGAGAAATATGGGGCCCTGGAACATCTTAGGGCTCCTCTCCTATAATTTCTGCTCACCCTGGGGAACCATGCAGGGAGGCTGACCCTCCGGCTGATGATCTCACTGGGGCCTCCAAATGTTATACCCAGACATGAGTGAAATTACCGAGAATTGAGTCAGCACACTGAGTCCAGTTGAGTTTTAGGGTTCTTTTATTTAGCTAGCACTGAGAAAGGAGACATACCAGAAAAAAGCTCTTGACCCAGAGAGGCAGGGGAGCAGGGCTTTTAACTTGTGCTTTCAGTTGGTGGGGGAAAGTTTCTAAGAGTGAAGCAGATACGGAAGCAAAATTTGCAAGATTAGAGTCCATAGGGAGAGGGTAAAGGGCACAAAAGGCCTTGAAGAAGAGCAGGTTTTAGATAGGAGTGGGAGTTTTCAAGATCTTGCAAATCTAAACTTATCCTTTGGTTCCTGCAGGGAGCACTTGCTCAGGGGCCTGTAACACTATGTCAGGGAAGGGACATGGGACTGCAAAGTTCTAAACTGTGCACAAGATGGAGTCAGCTGGTACAAAATGGGAGTCAGTCAGCCTTCACGAAACTACCAAATGCTATCACTGGCTTGTCACCAGCCTCCTCCCTGCTCACCCCCCTGGGCATTTCTGTGTAGGTGTGGGATCCACTTGGGCCCTGGCAGTGCTTCATGGAGACAGAACAGATGACACTGCTGCTTTCTATCCCATGCTGCTTCCACCAATTCCAGGCTGGAACCTGTCACAAGAGTGGCCTGACTCTTTGAAAAACAGGGTTTCTTGTTTCTTCTAGCAGAATGTCCTTTTATTTTCCATGTGAATACATTTTATTGCTCATGTGTTGTACCTCCAAAGCACCAAAGTCCTTAATGCACAATATTGTTTTTCAAGGAGAACTGGATCTGTCACTGTGGCTGATGTTAAAATTGATGATACTTTCCTTAACCCTGAACCCAGGGAACCTTAAGCTGGTTGTAATCTCTATGTCTCCTCAGCCACAGTTTTCTTTTATTTAATAAGTAAACTGATCACATATCTGAGTACCGTCTATGTGAAATGCACTGATATTGAGACCTTTGTGGGAGAAGAAAGAGTATATAAATCAGTTTATTTGGCCATAACCTTGTTAGTATGTGGTCATAGTTTCTTTGGAATTTTATTCTTGAGTATATAAAAAATTAGAGAAAATTGTAAGGTAGGGGCCACAAGATAACAATATTGATTGACAATAGCCTTCAAAATATAGCAATGGTGATCTTTCTACATTAACTAGAAATAACAGGAAAGAATATTTAACTACAGCAGAAAGATTTGTGTTGAATTTAGAAAGCATCCTGATTGTAAAAAAAGATTATTAGTATGACTTAATTTTTCACCTAATTAACAGTTTGAAAGTAGGGCAGGTCATCAGTAGCAAAGCAGGATGGATGAGTAGATTATTCAAGAGGTTCCTTCTAAAGTAATGTTTTTGTTTTCAAGGTTCAGATTTAAGGGTCCCCCAAAAGTAATTCATCTACTTTTAGTTTCCATTATTCTAATTAAGAGAAAATATTTGATGATTTGAAATGAAAATAATTAACACTTTAATTCTCAGTTGTTAATTTTTAAACAAACTCTAAATAAAAAATTTCATAATTCTTCCAAGAGTAGAATGAGTAGGTAAAGTTTCTTAAGTTAAGATGACATATTTAAAGAAAACAAGTGCTGAGAAAATGAATGTAAAATATGGATTATGTGATTAATAGCATGCTTATTGTTATGATACATACTTACTTTAAAATTTCCATTGAAGGAAGGGGCAGAGGAAGATGGCAAATCAGGAAGACTGTCAGGCTGAGCTCTCCTAGAGCAACTGAGAAATGACAGTTGGGCAGCATTTGGAGAAGAGATGTTGCCTGGAGCTGTGGCTTGGGGTGCACAGCTGGTATGTGAACTGGAGCAGCAGGATGGAGATCAGGCATGTTAGGCAAGCCTTACTTGGGCTGCTGGGGAGAGCCTCGAATGGCAGCTGCCACTGGGAGCCACTGAGATATACAAGCAAGGAGGAAATTCACCACAATAAGACGAGCTCTACGGGAAATACTTAGACCTATTCTCAATTAGCTCCTTAGACTAAATACCACAATGGTCCACCACCAAAATAAACAAATAGAAGCCAAGGCCACAGCTTATCTTCCATAATGGCACAAAGGATAAAACTATACAACAAACTATCTCATAATAAGATGAATAGAATTCCACCACACTAATCAATATGCTCAATAAATATCAATGGATTGAAATCCCCACTGAAGAAGCACAGTCTGGCTGATAAGATAAAAAATCACAAGCCACCCATATACTATCTCCAAGAGACACACCTAGCCCTGAAGGGAAAATCAAGACTGAGGGTGAAGGGATGAAGGAGTGGAAAACAGTGTTTCAAGCAAATGGAAATTAGAAGAAAGGAGGAATTGAAATCTAATTCTCAGATACAAGCAGATTTAAAGCAAATTTAGTTAATAAAGACAAAGATGGACACTTCATACTGGTCAAAGGAACAATACAACAAGAGGGCATCTCAATTTTAAACATTTGTGCACCTAACTTAAATGCTCCCAGATTTATGAAACAGACCTTGAGAGGTCTGAGCAATATGATATCCCATAACACCAAAATAATTGGGGATTTTAACACCCTCTGACAAAACTGAACAGATCTCTAAACAGAAACTAAACAAGGATATAAAAGAGTTAAATGTGACCCTATAACAAAGTGGATTAATAGACATATACAGAACACACTATCCCAAAGCAAAAGAATATACTTTTTTCTCATCAGCTTATGGTACATACTCCAAAATAGATCATTTCCTAGGCTACAAATCAAACATCAGCAAAATTAAAGGACTATAAATTATACCATGTCTCTTCTGAGACCACAAAGCTATAAAAGTGAAGCTCAACTGCAATAAAAATGTCCATCCCCACACAAAGTCTTGGAAACTAAACAATCTTATGCTGAATGATAGTTGGGTTCAGGAAGAGATTAAAGACAAATTTGTTAATTTCCTCAAGCCTAACAGTAATGAAGACACAAGTTACCAAAACCTGTGGGATACAGCAAAAGTAGTCTTGAGAGGAAAATGTACTGGGCTATAAGCCCACATTTGAAAAACAGAAAGAATTAGCTGGGCATTGTGGTAGGCACTTGTAGTCCCAGCTACTTGGAAGGCCGAGGAAGAGAATTGCTTAAGCCCAAGACTTTGAGTTTGCTGTGAGCTGTGATGCCACAGCACTCTACCGAGGGTGACATAGTGAGACTGTGTCTCACACTCACATACACACACACACACACACACAAAAGAAAGAAAAAAAGAAAAAAAGAAAAACAGCAAATGAGCACATCAGCACACTCACAAACCATCTTATGGAACTGGAAAAAGAACAATCTAACCCTAACCACAACAGAAGAAAAGAAATAGCCAAAATTAAATTGGAGACTAATGAAATTGAAAACAAAGAAACATTCGGAAAATTAATGAAACAAAGTGTTGGTTTTATGAAAATGTATATAAAATAGATAAACCTTTGGCCAGACTAACTAGAAACACAAAAGTAAAATCTCTAGTAACCTCAATCAGAAATAATAAAGGAGCAATAACAACAGATGCCACAGAGCTACAAGAGATTATCACTGAATACTACAAGAAATTCCATGCCCAGAAATTTGACAGTGTGGAGGAAATGGATCCATACTCGGAATCATAATCTTTCTCTAGACTTAATCACACAAATTTCAAGCACTGAGTTCAAAAAACATTAAAAAATCTCCCATCAAAAAAAATGCCCTGGTCCAAATGGCTTAACACCAGAATTCTATCAAACCTTCCAAGAAGAGCTTCTACCCCATACTGAAGAAATTATTCCAAAACATTCAGAAGGGAGGAATCTTCTCCAACATGTTCTATGAAGCAAACATCACCCGGATACCAAAACCAGGAAAATATACAACTGAAAGGAGAACTACAGACCAATTTCACTAATGAATGTAGGTGCAAAAATTCTCAACAAAATGCTAGGCAATAGATTGCAGCTTATCATTAAAAAATCATGGTGATCATATATCACCATCAAGTAGGTTTAATACCAGAGATACAAGGCTTGTTTAACATACAGAAGTCCATAAATGTAGTTCACCTTATCAACAGAAGCAAAAACAAAGACCATATAATCCTCTCAATAGATGTAGATCAACGTCCTTTTCTAATTAGAACTCTGAAGAATATAGGCATTGATGGTACATTTCTTAAACTGATTGAAGCCATCTATGACAAACCCACAGCTAATATTATACTGAATGGAGTAAAACTGAAAAGTGGAGTAAAGCTTTTCCACTCAGAAATGGTAAAAGACAAGCTTGTCCTCTATCACCACTACTATTCAACATAGTGCTGGAAGTTCTAGCCAACACAATCAAGCAAGAGAAGGTAACAAAGGACATCCAAATGAAAGCAGAGGAAGTGAAACTCTCCCTCTTTGGTGATGATATGATCTTATACTTAGAGAATCCCAAATACGTAACCACAAGACTCCTGGAAGTGATCAAAAAATACAGTAACGTCTCAGGATATAAAATCAATGTCCACAAATCAGTAGCCTATGTATATACCAACAACAGTCAAGATGAGAAGCTAATCAAGGACACAATTTCCTTATCAGTAGCTTCAAAGAAAATAAAATACCTAAGAATATACTTAATAAAAGAGGTGAAAGACCCTTATAAAGAAAACTACAAAACCCTAAAAAAGGAATAGCAGAAGATATTAACAAATAGAACATACCATGCTCATGGCTGGGAAGAATCAACATTGCTAAAATATTTCCCAAAGCAGTGTAAAGATTAAATGCAATCCCCATTAAAATACCAACATCATATGTTAAAGATTTGGAAAAATAATTCTTCGTTTTGTATGGAACCAGAAATAATCCTGTATAGCTAAGGCAATTCTTAGTAATAAAAACAAGGCACGGGACATCAGCCAACTAGACTTTAGGCTATACTACCAGGCCATAGTGGTCAAGACTGCATGGTACTAGCACAAAAATAGAGGCATAGACATGTGGAATCTAATAGAACACCATGAGAAGAAACTAACATGTCACAACCACCTGATCTTTGATAACCAAACAAGAACATTCACTTGGGGAAAGAATCTCTATTCAATAAATGGTACTTGGAGAACTGGACTACTCTGTGTAAAAGACTGATGGTGGGCCCACACTTTACTCACGATAATTGTTTCAAGATGGATAAAAGATCTAAATCTAAGACATGAAACAACAAAAATCCTCAAAGAAGGTGTGGGGAAGACACTTGAAGATATTGGCCTGGGGAAAGATGTTAAGAAGAAACTTCCATAGCAATCGCAAGAACAACAAAAATAAACAAATGGGACTTAATTGAACTGTAAAGCTCTATATGGCTTAGGATACAACAACCAAAGCAAATAGACAACCATCAGAATGGGAAAAGGTATTTGATATTATGAATCAGACAAAACTAGGACCCACGGAGAACTCAAATTAAGTAACAACAACAACAACAACAACAACAAAAAGCCAACTACCCCTTATATCAATGGGCAAGTGAGATGAATAGAACCTTCTCTAAAGAAGACATACAAATGGCTAACAAACATGCAAAACAATTTTCATTGTCCCTAATTATCAGAAGTGCAAATCAAAATCATTCTGAGATATCACCTAACCCCAGTTAGAATGGCCCACATCACAAAGACTCACAGCTGCAGACGTTGGCATGGTTGTGGAGAGAAGGGAGCACTTTCACATTATTGGTGGGTCTACAAACTAGTACAACCCTTTTGGAAGGAAGTTTGGAGAACCTTCAAAGAACTCAAACAAGATCTCCCATTTGATCCTACAATCCCATTACTGGGCATCTACCCAGAAGAAAAAAAATTATTTTACCATAAGAACATTTGTACTAGAGTATTCATTGAGCTCAACTTATAATAACCAAAAATTGGAAACAACTTAAATCACACCAATCCAGGAATGGATAAACAAGCTGTGGTATATATATATATATATATATATCAAGTAATACTATACAGACACTAAAAAGGAAGATGACTTTACATCTTTTGTATTAATTTGGTTGGAGTTGAAATACATTCTTCTTAGTAAAGAATCACAAGAATGGAGAAGCAAGAATCAAATGTACTCAATTCTAATATAAGAACAATCAAAATGTACTCAATTCTAATATAAGAACAATCAAAATGTACTCAATTCTAATATAAGAACAATGGATGCCAGTACATTGTGGGAGAAAGGGGATGGGAGAGGGGAGAGATGGGGGGGGCACGGTGTGTGACACACCTCTTGGGGGCAGGACACTATTAATAGATGGGCTTCACCTAGCAAACACAAGCAGTATAACCTGGCTCATTGTACCCTCAATGATTCCCCAACAATAAAAAGATTGAAATAAAAAGATTAATCAGAAAAAGTTATAATGGTTATACAAAAGTATCTTAAAATGAATCCTTATTTATATTTTTTAATAGTTTAGGAAGTTTTAGGTGTCACCAAGAAACATATTTAAGATGTGATTTGGGCACATAGACCATTTTTAATTAAAATGTCATGATTTACAAATCGTGTGTTACCTAACTGCTAATTACATTTTCCACAATTTGAAAATAGATTCAGAAGTCTAATTTATATATAAGTTCTTAAGAATTATAACCATATTGAACTCTTTTTCTTTACATTTACTCCCACAAAGAAAAGCCGTATATAAAGTAATTTAACTTTTAATGTTTCCCAGTAGTTTGGGAAATGTTAAGTTCAAAGACAAAAAGGCCACAAATACTGTCTAGTACATTATGCTTAGTTTTGAAAAAAAATAAAATTTTCAGATCTTGCCTTATTTGCATGCTCACCTCTACATTAATACCCTTAAGAGTTCCTCTTCTGTTCAACCATGACTTTCCCCTGCTTAGGGTGAGTCTGGACAGCACAGGTGACACTTTACTGCATTACTGCTTTTTCTCCTGACTGCTGATTCTTCTCAAATCCTTAATCATTGTCTTACTGTTGGAGTGAAGGTGGACAACACAGAGAACTCAAAGACCCAATTTTGCAACATCTAGTCTTGTCTAGTTTTTCTGCTATACCTGGGTAACTAATAAGTAATTCACATTTATTTCTCACAGTTCTGGAGCTGCAAAGTCCAAGATCAAGGGGCCAGGAGATTGGCATCTGCGGAGGGCTTTCTTTCTACTTTAAGATGTCACCTTGTTGCTGAATCTTCTGGAAGGGACAAAAGCTGCGTCCTCCAATAATAGCACAGAGAAGGGCCAAGTGTATCTCTGCAGCTTTTCTTATGCAGGCATTCATGATGGGGCATCTCTCATGATTTCTTCATTCCCCCAAAGATCCCATCACATAATCCACTACAATAAGGATTAAGTCTCAACATGAATTTTGGAGGGACAAGGACATTCACACCATAGCACCCCTAAATAATTAGAAACCAATTACTTAGTGGAGACCCTACTTTAATAGTTTATGATGTCTGTTTCTCCTTGTGCAAGTTTTAGGAATTGACCCGTATTTATAAATAAATACATATACATATAAATACATATGTATGTATCAAAATTGTGGGCAGAGAATTGTTCATGATATTCCTTTATTAAATTTCCGATATCATGGGATCATTAAGAATGACCCAATTCCATCTCTTACAGTGGTAATTTGTGCCTTCTCTCTTTATTTTTTGCTTTCTCTCCTAGAAATTTATCAACTTTATCTTTGCAAAGAACAAATATTTTGTTTCATTAATTTTGCCTGTTGTTTTTGTGTTTGTTTTCTATTTCATTGATTTCCTCTACAATTATATTTCTGTATTCTCTTTGCTTTAGGCTTTGATTATACTGCTTTTTCAATTCCCTCTTGTGGAGGTTCAGACCTTTAATTTTAATTTTCCCTAATAAGACATACATTTAATGGCATAAACTCTATTTAAGCACTGCTTTCTCTTTATTTCACAAATTTTTATAAGCTGTATTTTCATTTTTATTTAACTTAAAATATTTTGGAATTTCTCCTCAGGCATTTTTCTTTAATCCATAGGTATTTAAAATGATCTAATTATGTGGGGATTTTCCAATTATCTTTCTATTACTGATTCTTGGTTTAAATTCTTTATTGTATGGGAATATACTTTGTGTAATTACTGTTTAAAATATTTGTTAAATTTTGTTTTCTGGCATGGAAGGTGGTATATTTTTGAAAAATTTCCATATAAGATTGGGAGGAATGTGCATTCTGTTATCTTTTAATGAAGTGTCTTATAAAAGTCGATTATGAAATAGAATGGTAGTGCTGCTCAGTTCATCTGCATTCTTCATGAATTGCTTCCTGCTTAACGTATGTGCTGCTGGTGGCCTCCATTGTAGTAACATATATCTGTTTCTGCTTCCAGGTCCATCAGTATTTGCCACACATATTTTGATTTCAGTTATTAGGTTGTTTCGTACTGAAGTGTCTTTTTAGAGATTCTATTACTTTACCATAATTTAATCCTCTACTGAATATCATTTAATTTTCCTTTTTTTATCCTAGTAACTTTCCTTATTATGAAGTCTTTCCTTGTCTGTAATTAGTATGTATCCTCCAGCTATCTTTGACTAGTGTTAGTAAAGTATATTTTTCTCTATTCCTTTACTTCAAAACTATTAAAATCTTCATTTAAAGCGGGTTTCTTGTAGAATTTAGAGTTGAGTATCTTATATTCCTTTGACAATCTGCCATTTAATTGGTATATTTAGCGCACTTAATATGAGATGGTTATGGACGTAATTGAATTAATCCCCATCATGTTTCTAACTTTTCTCTGGTTGCTGAGTTGGTTGTTGCCCTCCCCTCATCTTTTCGACTTCATTGGTTTAAATTCAGCATTTTAAGTCCATTACATCTCTTCTCTTACTATGTTATTTATACTTTAAAAACAATTAGCATTTGCCTTTGAGTTTGCACTCTGCATTTTTAGCAATCGATACATAATTTCAGATAGCACAATACTGTTTTATGTGTAGTCTAGGTACCTATAACAGAGTATGAGTAAGACAATTAAGTTCACAAACTCGTCCTAGAAAAAGTGCTGCCTACCTCCTTGCTGAATATCGCTGTGGTCACTTTCAAAGTCCTCGCCTTGGGAAGCTCTGCACCCATGCCATTGCCTAGTCCACTCTTCAAAGCAATTCTGGAATATCCATCAGAGCTGTTGTCCTAAAGATCTGACAATTAAGTTTGTGAACTCATCCTAGAAAGCGTGCCACATACCCCCTTGCTGAATATCACTACAGTCACCTTTCAAGTACTCCCCTAGGGAGGCTGTGCAATGATGTCAAAGCCCAGTCAGCCCTTCAAAGCAATCTTGAAACTCTTTTTCTAGAATGATCATCAGAGCTGTCACTGTACAGCACATCAAAACATACGACCACAATAACGAACGCTGCTCAGCAAGACACCACCACAGGTTGAAGCAAACAAAGCTATCATATAAGCTTGCCAAGTTGTTTGTGTAGTGCTGCAATGTAAGTGCACGGTGGCAAATTCACTAACTTAATTGTCAGAACTTCTATGACGACAGCTCTGTTGGTCATTCCAGAAAAATAGTTCCAAAATTGCTTTGGAGGGTGGAGTAGGCACTGGCATCAGTGGGTAGCTTCCCAACAGGATTGCTTTGAAAGTGACTGTTGATGAGCTCAGTAGCACTTTTCCTAAGATGAGTTCACAAACCTTATTGTCAGGCCTCATTTTCCTAATATGTCACTTCCATGGCCTAGGAGGTTGCTATTGCTCATATATATTTTTTTTTATTGTTGGGGATTCATTGAGGGTACAAGAAACCACGTTACACTGGTTGCATTTGTTGGGTAAAGTCCCTCTTACAATCGTGTTTTGCCCCCAAAAGGTGTGGCACACACCAAGGCCCCAAGACCCCACCCCCCTCGTTCCTTCCCTCTCTCTGCTCTTCCTTTCCCCACCTAAAGTTTTATCCATTCCCTTTATGATGCCACAAAGTCTTATTATTATTTTAAAGAAAGAGTTGTGTTGCAAATCAATTAAGAATGAGAAAAATAAGAAACTGCATTTTATCCATTCCTTCACTGGCGTTCTTCCTTTGTGTTGACTTACTCCTCTGAATTGTATTATTTTCCTAATCCAAATACGAGTTCTTATAACATGTCTTGCCTTGCTTCTTTTATATTATTTGCCTGATAAACTATTTATTCCTCCAATATTAAAGGATAATTTTCTAGGTTTTAGAATTCTGATTGTGTGGTTTTCTGTTTCAGCACATTAAACACTTCACTTTAATCTCTTCTTGTTTCCGTGGCTTCTGATGAGATGCCAGTGGCCTCCCGACCACCTTCTCTGTGCCTGCTCTCCACAGTGGCCAACTCCCCACAGAGCAGGCAGGTCATACCACCTAGGCTGACGATCTTCCGGTGGCTTCCCAGAGCACAAAGAATGAGTGAAAACTTCTTTTCATCTCGGCTTAAATAACTCCCCAAATCAAAGTCAGAATTCGTCAGGTGCCATGCACTCTACACCCCACGCTTGAATTAGTTTCTCCCAGCCCATGATCACATCACCTTAGGGCCATTTCAAGTGAGTTTGACTGGAGGAGTCTGTGCTGGGAACGGAGGAATTCTAGGAGTGGCCCTCCCGAGCAAACATCTGCTCATCTTTATTATCATAAAACAGAAAGTAGAGAAAATCTGCTTATCCTACATTGGCACGGATTAGCGAGGACATGGGGAAGGTCAGAGTATCTCCACCTTTGTTTTTGCAGAACCGCAGACCCTGAGCACAGCCTCCAGCATTAAGAAACCTTTGGAATCTAGAGAACCTTCCTTGCCACACCTCACGCACACATTCTCTCTTGGAGGTCAGTGTTCCGCCCTCCTGCACGTACACAACCCACATGCCATTCTCTGACTCTCCAGGTCTCTCGAGTAGAAAGACACCTATGCTCGAGGGCAGGGCACAGTTTTCCCTGCAGCCTTCGTCCTTGTCTTCTCTGCCTACAAGTGTTTCCCTCATTTTTTTATGGTTACGTCCTTCTTGGCAATCAGAACATAGATTAAAATTCTATTTATCTCAGAAACCCTCCTAGACAAGTCACTCTCACCTATTTAGACTTTGTCCCATGGTATATGAAGAGGAGCCTGTAAAGACAAGAGGACTAAATGTAATGTGATCCTGGAACAGGAAATCTGAATGAGCTGCTGACTTTGGCTAATAAGAGCACGTCGGTACTGGCTCTCTACCTGTGGCAAGTATACCATGGAAATGCAGGATGGGAATGTGGAAAACAGGGTGGAAGGCATGTGGGAATTCTCTTTATCAGCTTTTCAATGTTCTGTATATCTAAAACTGTTCTAACATAAAAATTATATCTTCAAAAGTATTATGTACGATGATCTCGTGAATGGATTAAATGCTGAAATATAGTCTTTCTATCTCAGTCTATTAGTTGAAGAAATAATTGTCCTCCTCTCCTATAGATCTTGCTTCCTTTTCTTCTGTTTCTGAACACAGATTTTACATTCAACTGATGTAACTGTTCTTTATCAAGTTAGGAAAGAGAACTCTAGACCTCAGCCCTCAGTCTACTGATTTTCAAAAGATGTCTATACTATTCCCACACGGAACTGTGAGATTACTGATGGATCAATAGAATTTGGGTATCCACCCACCATTCAAAAATCCTCCCTTTAAAAATTTCTTTGGACTCTAATTCATTCTCAATGGATTTATACACTTGCTTTCTTTGGGATTATTTCAGAGTCATTCTTTAATTACAGGTTCTTGGATTTCTTTTTAACTATTGATGCATCTTTCAATTGTAGATTTCTAAAAGAGATGAAATTTGATAAGGTGAAATTTGAAGTTTCTCCCTGTGCCTGAAATTCTCTGGTTATCATTAGCCATTTCCATCTTCTAATCACTGAAGAAACTTCCTAATCACCAGTTTTTGTTTCTGTGTTTTAATTTGAGGATTTCTGGTATAACTCTTCATCTTTCCTTTTTTCTTTCCTTTGTAATGTATATCCCTTGAAAATATATTTTCAAAGGATATATTATTCTATTTCATTGGAATCACTTTCTCTCCTGCAGAATGCAGAGTGGAAGATTCTCCCTATTTCTCCTGGGAGATTCTTCATTCTCTCTCTTTTTCCAAAGCTAGTATTGTGCTTGTGTGGCTGAAACTGCCTTTGTTTTTCTTAGGAACTCGTCTTATTTCAAATTGCTATGGTATTTAATTGTTGGAGACTTTCTGGAGTTTGTCCTTTAAGTCAGAAAGTGAATGAGTACATAGGTCAGATACTTCTATTTCATTGGAATTCAATACATTTATTGAATAACTTTATTGACTAAAAAATTTCTATCATAGGATATGTGAAAGTTCCATCATCTAAATATACTTTCTAGTAATGAAATACAATATTTGTTAAGTAAACATGAAGTACCAAGCTCTTCTCTCAACATTATGTTGGTCGTAAAACATCTAATCCTAACAAAACTGTTAGATCAATATGACTATTACTATTATTTCATAGGGGAAAAATCTACACTGCAGAGAGAATGAATCACCTGCTCAAAAATATAATCATGGAAACAGAATTCAGATATATAAAATCTAGCTCCAGAGCCCAAATTCTAACTAGTATATGCCATTTACAGTCAACAGTTTGGGTTGATTTTGTTATTATAATCTTTATTCTGAGAATATAATTGAAATGAAATTCTTGGCTTCCTAATTTTTTTTTTTTTCCTCCAGGAATGTTGAGGAGCTTGGGCTTTGAGGGACTCCTGTGATTATCTAGCTTTCTGCACGAATGTGAATCTCATCTGATGCCAAGTGTCTGATGGTGTTTTTAAATGTTCCAAATGTGTGTTGTCTGGTGTGTGTCAGGAAATTGCTTTCTCTCCTGCAGGATGCAGAGTGAATTTTCTTTGCTGTCTTCTCCCTGTTTCCCCTGGGAGATTCTTGCCTTTCTTTTCCCATCCTTTCCTCACCTTCTTAATGTCCCTCATGCTTCATTCAGTCTGTATTAACCCTGAATCTGAAAGAAATGTGGTATCGTGGGGATGAGCTCTGTACACCCTGGCTTTACTGGAACTGTCCTGCTGAGCTGTCCCCTGCATTCCCAGGAGGTCTGGACCTTGACCCAGCACTAGTGTGGGCCCAGCCACCATCCTGCGTCTCTTCAGCTGCCTTCCATGTGGGTGGCACTGGGTTTCCCCTACTGCCCACATACATGTCGTCTCACAGTCTCCTATTGAGATTTCCTAAGACATCTTGGATTAAATTACCCCATTTGAAGCACCTAAATCGGTTTCTATCAACTAGACCCTGACAATTACAAATGTCTGTCAATATTTCAAGTCTTCCTGGCCTTTTAGCCTATAGCAGCATCGCAGAAGTTCAGTGAGTGTTAGCTGATTAGGGTAGTAAATGGGATGAGGAAAGACATAAAAATAGATACATTATTAACTGTGGAAACAAGAAAGTAGTAAGAAGAGCTCATCTAACTGAGGACAGAGCCCCTTCTGGCTAAAATTACATCTTAAAATATAAACTTATAAATTACTTTTTGTGTGTCTGTAACTCCTAAGACTTACACTCATAGGTTTCAACGTAACATTCTTTAGTAAGTCCCTCCCTCCACCTTCCTGTCTTCTGCCCTTGACCCACACATTTTTTTTTTTTAATTTGCAGTTTTGGCTGGGGCCGGGCTTGAATCCACCACCCCTGGCATCTGGGGCCAGCCCCTTACTCCTTGAGCCACAGGCACCACACCACACACATTTTTATCCACTCTGATTGTGGAGATTAAAGTCAGTTGTCGAATTGGTGTCCGTATTTACCATCCCTGAGATGTTTTCCAACATGAACAAATCTAATTTGAGGGCCAGCCCGTGACCAGGTGTGTGCAGTCTGTTTTGGAAAGGATAGGGTCACTTTCAGTTCGGTAACTTGAAATATCTTGTAAGTAAAATGAGGGGGGAGAAGGGAAATGTCTAAATTAACTGCAAGTGCTGAAACCATAATGCTTAGTTTATTTAATGTATTTTAATTCTTTACTGTTTTGAGACAGGATCTCATTCTGTCCCTCCAGCCAGAGTGCAGTGATGTCCTCACACCTCACAGTAACCTCAAATTCAGGGAATCATCCTGCCTCAGCCTCCCAAATATCTGGGACTACAGGCACGTGCTACTAAGCCTGGATAATTTTACTGTTTTGGGTAGAGATGGGGTCTCACTCGTGCTCAGGCTAATCTCGACCTCCTAACTTCATTAACATGCCCGGACATTCCAGAGTACTAGGATTACAGGCATGAGCCACTGGGTCCGGCCTAATTTTATTTTCTTTTAAATTGGAAAGCTGCTCAAGATAAATTACAAGGTCCTGACGGGTAGCATCACACACAATCAAAGAGAATGAATGGACAAAACATTTCCAATAAAAAGATTAACAACATGAAAAATCCCAAGGCATTAATAATCTTTAAAATATTCCTTTCACAGTGGCCCAAGGTTGGGGTTTGGTCAAAGAGGGTTTTTTATTCTTTATTAATTTATATTTGGATGACCAGATATAAAATACATTGCAGTGTTTAATAATTTTTATACTTAACTATTACATAATAGACACACAACCATAATTATCATTTTTATTAACAAACAGGTATTGAATGTCCAATCTACCTACAGAGTCCTCTTGTATATAAAAATCATTACTAATGTCTGCTTCTGCCCATAAAGAGTTTATTGTTTGAGGTGATGAGCCCACAGAACAAAGCAGTCATGATGCCGGAATTTCACTCTTCAGTAGGTCCTTGGTCTCGGGGATTCGAAGAATGAACCCACGGACCACAGATAGGATTTTTATTAGAAGTTATAAAGGAATACAGAAGAAGCAAAAAACACCAGAGAGCTTCTGGAAGGTGGAAAGAGCTGAACTAACTGGGGAATCTTTATGTGGGTTCTTTTATCTGGGGCAGTGGTTCTCAACCTTCCTAATGCAGCAATGTATTTTCATTGTTAAAAAGAGGTCACGACCCACATGTTGAGAACTGCTGATCTAGAGGTATTAGATCTTGAGAATTACACTTGGCCAGGACTTGGCAAATAGAAACACGTTTTTTATTGTTAATGAGTGTTATTGATAAAGGAATGAATGCAGTCCTTCCAGCTCAAAGCAAAAGGTCCGGGTGTTCCCTTCATGAACTTGCCCTAGTCTAGGAAAACTGGGGTCCCCTGTCCAGACTTGAATGGGGGGATCCTGTATCAGTAATAGTTTAAAGGCATAACTGATCAATGTGCAGACGGTGTGAATTATCATTAGATTCCATGACGGATGATACATAGCATTTACTTTATTGGAGAATTTTATCCTCTTGCAGTCAATTGTGTTCTGTATTTTTAAGGAATGTGAAGTTTTATGCTTAGTAGGCAGCAGATAGCTCTGACTACACAAAGTGAAATTCTAAAACATTGCCCTTCTCCTATGCCAGAAAAGCCATTGAGATTATGTACTGAGGACAAGAAGCCTCCACTTTGGTCTCTGTATTACTTTAGACTTGATGAAAGAAATAATAACATTGATCTGAGATTTTTTGCTTATCAATAATTGGAATAAAGTCATGTCTTCCCATTCACATCAAGGGACGCTTCCATGACTGGCGTGAAACATGTCTACAAATGCCTTTTGCATCTCTTTCACAAATCAGTATCAGAGGGAAGCCCTGCTTTCCTGCTCTACACGGCTTCCCTTGAAGTGCCATTCTGGTTGATATCAATCAGTTGTGTGGTTTCTGCGGTCATGGACGTGAGATGGTCAATTCCAGCAGTCGACGGAAACAGCACTGGTCCAAGATCTCAGCCCTGTGGGCAACTTGCTACAGACACATTTATTCAGTCCCTGGTTTATGAAGCTAAGATGGGAACAGAATCAGCAAGAGTTGTAGCCATTTCCCAGTCCAGTGATCTGAAAAATTGCTGCCCCAGTTCCTCTGCAGAGATGCCTTTCTCTTGCTTCTTCTTTTCCTCCTTTAGCTGTAGTTCTGTAGGAGTCCAGTCTGGGGGCATGGCTGCCCTCGTTGCTATGGAGACCACAGCACTGGCACACATCTTCTTCCTTCTCTTGTCACTAACAGACACAAGCTTGGATCTTACTGGAGACTTCAGGTATGACTGAGGCAGATGCCGTGAGACTGAGAAGGTTCACGGACATGCACCGTCCACTTGGGCCGGAAGCCGACTTCGCCCTCCCCACCTCCATCCCACCTGCTTTGCAAAGGAAGTGGTCAAGAGAATTAGGATCAGTCACTTTTTGTAACAGGGTTTCATTTGAAAGTCTTATTTGTTGAGTTCACACACTCCCAATGAACACTCACTCTTTTAAAATCTCTAATGTAACATAAACTACTTCCATCTATGTCTCAAGTGATGATAAAGGGTGAGATCACATTTGTGGTGCATATGTGAAGGGTCAGGAGAAATCTTCTAAATACGGATCAAAATTGTTTTCACATAGTAAATGAGAAAATATCATGAATGTTATATCAATCAGGTTGATAAAAATATCTCCGATTGTATGGGAAGCCTGCACACTGTACTCCAAGACTGAATTATTGTACACAGTTATGACTCAATAAAAAATAATTAAAAAAAAAAGAAAGTAAATCAAACGTTTGTACCCTCATCTTAACCTGAAATTTTAAATAGTGTAGTTGATTATATCTCAAAAAGGAAGCATTATAATTAAGCAAAGTAGGCATCTCAACTATTGACCCAGTTTGCCCTGTTAACAGTAGCTTGTGTATGCCAGCAGCTAAGAAGCTGGCATTTTCCACAGATTAGTAAGCTTTGAATATATACCTATATATGTATATATATTTACAGAGATATAGATAAATATATATATTTCTGAGACCACCTTCTGTAGTTTGAGCAGCATTGTTTGTGGGACACGTGCTGACGGCTGTCTTGCCAGAAGTCTGGCCTATCTCTGTTGACCAGTCTTAGCTGCTTACTCACAAGCATCCTCACCATTTCATCCAACTGGTTGCAGTAGACCTCTGCTGTAATCAACTGACCAGGTTACATGAAGCAGTAATGGATAATACCAGCACTGGACCACCGTAAGCATTTTTTTGATGAATATTCAGTTTTAGACTATTATTTCAGCACTTCATTTTTATCCAACCATTGTGCTGAACACTTGTGATTGTCAAAGAGAACCTATTTTCATCACACATAACAATGCAGTGTAGAAAAAGGTTAGCCTTTATGTCTTGACAGCAAAGAAAGGCCAGATTTAAGACGATTTCTCTTCTGATGTTTGTTTAATTCATGCAGAACCCATCCATCTTACTTCTTTACCTTGACAATTTGTTTCAAATGATCCAATACTGTTGCAATAGTAATGTTACACCTTGCTACTAATTCATGGGGTAGGTTGTGATGGATTTGCTTCTTCTATAGCTCATATTCAGCCACTTTGGTCTCAGGTCACCCTTGTGGCTCATTTTCAAAAAATAAAATCACCACAATGGAACTTCTGAAACCATTGACTACTGTGTGTTCATTAGTCGGACACTTCGCTGATATTTCAAAGCAGTCTGGGCTGTATTGGTTCTACAACAGAACTCAGATTTGAAAATAATGCAACTTTTTCACTTATCCATGATTTCACAAAAATTGCTCCCAAAAAGTGAGCCAAAACAAGTGTTTGAAAGAATAAAGATGCTCCTTCACAATTAAAATAAAATAAGAAATGTCAAAGTGAAATCTCAGAGACATCAACTCTCAAACTTAGTACTTAAGGAAATTGGATACTTCATGCTTAATAACCTAAAGAGTACATGAATAAATAAATGGCTTGACCACAGCATGTGACTATTAGTAAGTATAAGACATGCCTGTATCCCATAAATATTTGGAATTTATATTATACATCATATTTCAAATATTACATGGGGTATTCAAATAATCATCTAAAATTTTAATGTTTCCTTCCGGAAATGAATAAGCCCTGTCTAACTCCAAGAAAAACATCAAAAAATCTCAGTGGAGAAACATGCTATGAAATGCCTGAATGGTAGTCCTCAAAATTGTTGAGGTCATCAAGAAAAGAAAAGTTTATGAAACTAATAGTTTCATAACTCAAAGAGATGTGACAATTAAATGTAATGTGGTAACCTGGATGGGAGATTGCAGTATAAAAAGGGCGTTGGAGAAAACATAATTTCAAAAAAATGCTGGAATTAGTTAACTAATATATCAGGATTGGTTCTCTCATGATGAAACATACACACACACAGAGTGCTGAAAAGGTACACACATTTTAAGAAATATTTTTGGAATTAAAATCAATGATTATCCAAAAGTGTATGAATTACAGGTAAAGTTGATGTGTATATGTTTTTGGCCCCTTCTCTGTGCATGTGTGCATGTGTGTGTGTATTTCAAACATACCAGTATAACATAATTCGTGAACCATAGGCCAGGGGTACATGGATGAGGGATGTGGTACAGGAACTCGCTGGACTACTTCACAATTTTTCTATAAACCTAAAACTAAGCTAAAATAAAGGTATTACTAAAAATAAATTTTGATATTGAAGCTTATGTCTTTTCAGATGACTAAGAATAGAAAATATGTTTTAAAATGAATGCATGCTGATCAAAGATTTTGAATTAACTCTTTTGAAAGTTTAAATTATACTAAGTATGGTACATATTTCATAAATCAAATGTGGTCAGAATGTAAGTTTTTCTCTCTTTTTTTTTTAATTAATCACAATGGTTCATTAGTTTTGTACATGGGTATTCAGTCCATGAAACATACAATAGCGTGTCAGTGATTCAGACTCAGAAGGCCAGATTAATTAAATGAATTAGTTATTTCTTTAAGAATACAGTTACATTATTGAAAGTATATATAGTAATTTAAAGTAAAATGACAGGTTGGTTCTTAAATTGGATCCTCAGAGAAGCTTTTAGTATCGACACTTTTACTTAGCAAATTACAATTAAATTCTGATCACCAAACTGAGTGCTTCTGTGTTACTAGTATCTCCGTGTTACTAGTATCTCCACAACTTTTAGAACCAAAGGGTCTTGAAAGCTGTAACTTCAAGTGAAATGATATAACAATACCAAAGTGTTCTCATCAGTATTAGAACTAAATATCTTTGAAGGAAATAAAATTATTCAGGATCTGTTATAAGTCATTTTTTCTTAAAGTCCCAGTTTGCAAAAGCCTCTCAAGGATGTTCAGTGAGGCTCTTGTGTTTCATTTGTGGAGAATACTTTCTCCATAATCTATCATCATATGGCAATTTAAACCAATTGCCAAATTAAACTAAATTAGTGGTTAAACTAATTAACAAATTTTACTTCAATAATAATAAAAATAATCTCATTATTTGAAATTTTAAACAATGAAAAATTTGAATATTGTTTCAGAACACAGCTGTTATATTATTTTCTACAAAAAGAGTAACTCTTGTTATAATTTAATGCTTTTAACCTTTTTTATAGCACTTGATTGGCCAGAAATAAGACTTCAGTAAAATCATGAACTTAATGTTAATAAATCAAAAACCAAAATAATTGTAGAATATTCATTTTCTTTTTTCTCACATTAATGTGTGCATTTTCTCCATGTTTGTAGTCAGCATTTACAAGTCAATTAGATAGATTAGTAATTCTTCCACATAATTTGAAAGCAGATGTATGAGTAAGTAAATAATTTCAACTTGAAATGACACTAAAAACTCCCAGGATACCACTACTAAAGAGGTAATAGGATTAATCTAATACTCATGTATGATAGCTTCTACACTAAAACCTCAATATCCTCATAAGTAACCATGAAAAAAAAAATGACAAGAGAGAGCTTGCAAATTCTTAGCAACAGTGGATTTTTTTTTTTCAACAGTGGATGTTTTATGTGCAAAGTCTGTGTTTTCAAAGAACAGTGTGGTTTGGGAGGACTCAAGGAGAGAGAGAAATGGGAACGGCCTTTTACGGACCAGTCAGAACCCAGGCAACAAATTCCAAGTTTGCCATCTTATATGGGTACAGTTTATGGTGCCCCCAAATAATCACTGCAGTAACTGCTAAACTTTCTGATTACCAATCAAAGTGACCGACATTATAATAATTAAAAAGTTTTAACTATAGCAAGAACTACCAAAATGTGACACAGAGACACAAAATGAGCACATACTGTTGGAAAAATGGTGCCAAAAACTTCCTCGATGCAAGTTCTAGCAAACTTTTGTAAAAACAATAATATAATGTTTGGAAAGAGCAATAAAGCAAAGCACAATAAAATAAATGCCTGCATTTATGACCCCAGACTTTCTCTGCGGGTCAGGGATCTCAGCGTGGTTCGGCTGGGTGGTCTGGGTCGGGATCGCTCTCACAAGGTTGCAGACCGGCTCCTGCCTCAGGCTGCCCTCATCTCAAGGTTCAAGTGCAGCCGGAGAACCGGCCCCGCTCACTCACACCACAGCCGGCAGGACCCTTCTTGTCCTCACCGTGTTCTCTCGCCTGCGGGTTGCTCATAGTGTTTCCCTCAAGTTGAGCGATTCAAGGGAGAGAGAGAGCAAGCGAGCCGGAGAGCCCAAGATAGAAGTCAGTCTTTTATGACCTAGTACCAAAAGTGGCATACCATCATTTTTGCCATATTCTATTGATGGTACAGACGAACCCAGGTACCATATTAAAGAAAAGTACAAGGTTGTAAATGTCAGGAAGTGAGAATCATCAGGGGACTTTGAGGGTTGCTACCACAAGAACGCATGTACAAATCTGTTGGAAAGTGTATGTTGCCAACTTATAGATTGCTGACAGGTGTTCTAATCTCGCAGAATAGAAAGTGACAGATAACGCCAGCTGTAACCATTATGTTATTCTAAAACTTCATATTATGACAACATCAAAAGAGAACAATTTATTTCTCCTATCCAAATGCTAAAGTTTTTTACAGTCCATTTTATCTATCTTTATGTAATTTATGTAAAATAATCTCTACTTACAGGTAGTCTAGTGTTAAGTTGTAAGTTAAACAGAGGCATAGTGCAAGGATTTTTGGATCATTTAAATATTTTGTTCAATTGCAGTAGACAAGCTAAAAAGTTTGGAATTACAACATAAATTGTTATGAATTCTGCATTAGACTAGCACAAAAAGTTACATAATTGCATGGATTTAATTTCTGGATATAGTCAACCATATAATTATTTTACCACTGAAATACATATCATTAAATTATTTTTTACAACCAAGTAATTCATTATAAAAATCACATTGCTTTGGGCAAAAAAAAAAATATATATATATATATATATTTGTTTTAAATATAATCCTTTACAATCACTGTTTTATGCAGTGATTGAAAGAATTAATTCTGAACTAATATGTTCCTTGCCCAATTTCCAAAGCGTTTGTCCTTCAAAGCATTATTTTTAAGTGTATTATATGGTGTTACCTTTATGAACTAATAAGATTAATTCTAAAACAAACTAAGGTAAACACATCTCAAAGATTTGTACCGTTACGACAGCAATTTTGAAAGAAAGAAAGACAATAACCTTTTTTGTTCTAATGTTTCCAAAATACGTGCTTTCTTATATTGCTAAGTTGCACTGGTACACTGACTGCTGCTATGGGGAATTAAAAAAAAATAGTTATGAGCTGTTTCGAGAATTCAATATCCTGGCAACCTGCAGTTCGTGACAGTTAGAGCCATGCTAATCATTCTGGAAATCATTTGGATATCGTTTTATAATACCAGTGAGAGTAGAAGTGGCAGATTATTCAGCTTTATATTGTTTTAATTCTATAATTAAGTAATTGGGCTTGGAACAAACAGTTCACTACTTCCGCTTTAATTAACATTTCACTATATAACTATAGTACTCACTAAAAATACTATCTTCTGCATACAGAGCCAATTATGATATGCATTATTATAAGTAATAAAATGCTTTACTAATCAAACATTTATGTTGATCAGACGTTTTTATGCTATAGCAATTACAAGAAAAAGAATTAGGTTACTGGTAACAAATGTTCTTAATTAGAGTTGAATGTGTCCAGAATACTCATATTTCGTGTTTCTACTTAAAGTAGTTTTTCCTTAGAGAAATTTATATTAGTTTTAAAAGTCATTTAAGTATTTCAAGATTCTTGGTAAGAAATGTTATTCTTATTTGGTACTCTATTATTATGCCATGGTTAATATAACTTCAATTGGTAGGCAGATTTATCCTAATTAGGAAAAAAAGATTACCAGACTAAAGAATGATAAACATTACAAATTCTAATTTGCATTTTTAATTTAGAACATACTTTGGTCTAGATTACTTATAGAACAACTATATAGCTAAAAGTCTAATAAACAATATAGAATATTCAAAATGGTCTTTTTTTTATTGAGTTAACCTTTGGGCCAGTCTATAAAGTCAAAACCCTATGTCAGTAGAATATCTCAATTTTATGGATATGCATGTTGGTATCAAATAATGGACCATGAAATATTTAAAAATTAAACTAATTATTATTAGTCATTATTATTATTATTTTCTGTAAGATTTTTGACATTTGATGAATAATTTTTATAGCTACACAAGTAAATTATACTAGTGGAAAAAAAGAACAGCAGAGAAAGGTAGAGAGCGAAGAATTATTCTACATCTGTTAAGGAATGATTAACTCTTACTGGACTTACTTTTCCTCACAGCTACTAAAAATTGGAGAAATTAGAATGAATTAGAAAGGAAGAAAGTTTAAAAATCAGTGACCTAATTCTTCCCCTTAAGGAAATACGAAAAGCTATAGAAATTAAATCCAAAGTAAGTAGAAGGAATCAAATAATAAACAGAAGAGGATCAATATGAAGTACAATTAACAATAAAATAACAAAGACAGAATTTTCTTTTTTGAAATTTTTAATAAAATTAATAATCCTCTAACAAAACAATAAAAGAGGTGAGAATGGACATTTCCACTATTAAGAAGTAAAAAGGGAATATCCTAGATGATGGAATATTTACAAAGATAACAAAGAAATATCACAGTAAAATTTCTGACACACATTTGACAAATTTTACAAAGAGACAAATTTTTGAAAGTTACAACCTAGTAACATTTACACAGGAGTAACAGAAAAGCTGAAGACCTTCATATCTGTTAATAATTTAAAGTTGTGATGACAAAACATCTCAGAACTTGGGCCTCAGGTGGCTTCACTGTTTTGTATCATATATTGAAGGAATAATTAATACTGATTTCATATAAACTCTTTAGAAAATAGTGAAGAATGGAATATACTCAATTTATAATGAGGTCAGTGTAGCTCTAGTACCTACATATAACAGTTATATTAACAACAACAACAGCAAAAAGAATTAGAGGTGTCTCATGAAAACAGGCAGAAGAGTACTTAACAAAATATTAGCAAATTGAATATAGCAAAAGTTGATAATATACCATTCATTACCCACTGTATACTATCCAACGAATGCAAAGTCAGTTTACTTTGAAAAACAATCACATAAACCCCCACGTTAACATACTTTAGGTTACCACAGTAGGTTAAGAAACATATTTGACAAAATTTAACAATATTCTTGCTAAGAACTAAGCAAAATAGAAAATATTTATTAATTTGGATAAGGTTATCTATATGAAACCTACATATTATCAAACTTAAGAATCAAACTCTGAATTTTTTAGTCTTAAAGTCAGAAATGAGGCAAAGGATGGTGCCTGTAGCTCAAAGGAGTAGGGTGCTGGCCCCATATGCCGGAGGTGGTGGGCTCAAACCCAGCCCCGGCCAAAAAAGAAAAAGAAAGAAAAAAGAAATGAGGCAAAGATATTCACTTATCATCACTGGTTTTATACATTATTATACTAATGGCCATAGCTATTCTAAAAAAACAAGAAGAATCAGTCAAAATGATCAGAAAAAATATGTAAGTAACCACCATTTTGGCAGATAACATGGATATTTAGGTAGACAATCCTAAGAAATCTTCAAAACTATTTGAATCAATAAGTGAATTAAAGAAAGTTGCAAGAACCAAGGTCAATATTAAAAAATGGATTTCAGATATAGGAAGCAAAACTTAATTTCCTTTCTTTTTTTTTTTTTTTTTTTTTTTTTGAGACAGAGTCTCACTATGTCACCCTTGGTAGAGTGCCCTGGTGTCACAGCCACAGCAACCTCAAACTCTTGGGCTTAGGCAATTCTTTTGACTCAGCCTCCTAAGTAGCCGGGACTACAGGCACCAGCCAGAAGACCTGGATAGTTTTTGTTGCAGTTGTCATTGTTGTTTTAGATAGCCCAGGCCGGGTTTGAACCTGCCAGCCTCAGAGTATGTGGCTGGCGCCATAACCACTTTGCTACAGGCACCGAGCCGAAACGTAAACATATTTTCAAATAAAAATAATTTTTAAAAGTATTAAAAAGCATACAGTATTTAAGAATATGTCAAGTGAAAGAGATACACCAAAAAAACTACTAAGGCATTTTAAATTATTGAGAAGGGATACTTAATATCTAAACAAATGTAGAGATAGAATGAGTAATGAATTGAAACACGCAATATTTTTAGAAGTCAATTGTCAACAATTTGATCTATAAATTTAATGCATTCGCAATCGAAATCTAACATTCTTTATTTTTAAAGTGGACAAATTAATTATATTTATATGAAAATCTCAAGGACCTAGAATAGCTAACCAATCCTGAAAATGATGAATTAACTTGATTCCAAGAATTACTATAATGTAATAACCACAAAAGTGTGATATTTATGTGAAGGAAATCAAATAGATAAATCAAACAGAAGAGAGAAATGATAAGTAATCCTCAATTTACTTTCTTTTTATATTTTGGTTATGAGAGACTTAAAATATTTATATATCGAACTTACTGTACAACTATGATTCTTTACAGAATTCAGGTTTTAAAAGGCTAAGATGTATTTGGAAAGTAAATGAACAATAATATTAAAATGAGGTAGAATGAAGTATCAGAACAAATTGCTAACTGTGTAATATCAACTTATAAAGACACTAAATACACACACTTAATGCTCAGGGCTAGCTCCAGTCCTTAGTTTCGTTGTTTGTTTGTTTTTATTTTATTTCAGGTTAAAAGGAACATACAAGTGATTAGGTTCTATTGTTTGCATTGGTTAGGTAATGTCCAAGTTGTAGTTGAGACCTTCACCTGGAAGGCATGTATACCCTTACATTGTGTCCCTTAGGTGAGAGTTTAGCAATCCCTCTTTCTCCTCCTCTCTCCCCTCTCCTTTCTCCCCTCTCCCCTCACTTGAATTTAATTGTGTTTAATTGGGTGTGTAGTTGTTTACCTGTTGGTTTCATATTAGCATTGAGTACATTGAATACTTGTTCTTCCATTCTTACAATACTTTATTAAGAAGAATGTTCTTCAAATCCATCCAGGTTAATACAAAAGATGTAAAGTCTCCATCTTCTTAATGGCTGAATAGTATTCCATGGTGTACATATACCACAGTTTATTAATGTACTCATGTGTTGATGGGGCGCTTGGGTTGATTCCACATCTTGGTGACTGAATTGGCCTTTGATAAGTGTTCTACTACAAATGGCCTTATGGTAAAATTATTTTGTTTTCCCCTGGGTAGATATCTAGTAATAGGATTGTTGGAGTAAATGGAAGACATACTTTGAGTTCTTTGAAGATTCTCCATATTTCTTTCAAAAGAGGCTGTATTATTTTGCAATCCCTCCAGTAGTGTATAAGTGTTCCCTGCACCAGCATCTTAAGCTTTGGGACTTTGAGATGTGGGCTATTCTCATTGGGGCTGTGTGTTATCTCAGGGTGGTTTTGATTTGCATTTTTCTGATGGTTAGAGATGCTAAGCATTTTTTTCCATGTGTTTTTTGGCCATTCATCTGTCTTCTTCAGAGAAGTTTTTGTTCATACATTTTGCCAGTGATAAATGGGATTGTCTGCACTTTTCTTGTTGATTAGTTTGAGTACTCTGTAGATTCTCCCCAGTCAGATTCACAGCATGCAAATATCTTCTCCCATTCTTAAGGATGTCTGTTTACTTTAGTTTTTGTATCCTTAGCTGTGCAGAAGTGTTTTAATTTGATTATGCTCGATTTATATATGTTTTGTATTGCTGAAATTGCCAATGGGGTCTTCTAAAAAAAATCTTCATCCAGCTGATATCATCAAGAATTTTTCCTACACTCACTTCTAGGATTGTTATCATTCTGTATCTTCAATTTTAATATTTTATACATTGTGAGTCAATTTTTGTAAGTGGTCAGTGGTGTGGGTCCATTTTCTACAAATGGCTTAACCAGTACTTTTGGCACCATTTATCAAATGTAGATTGTTTCCCACAGTGTATGTTTTTGTTTGGTTTATCTAAGATCAGATGGTGATATGCAGCAGCTTTCATCTCTAGTTTTTCTATTCTATTTCATAGATCTATATGTCTATTTTTGTGCCAGTACCATGCTGTTTTGATCACTGTAGACTTGTAGTATAACCTGAAGTCTGGTAATGTGATTCCTCTGAATTCATTTTTATTTCTTAGAATTACATTGGCTACTCAGTTATGTTTGTTTATTTTTTTATAGTTCTATGTGAAAGGAAGTACTATTTTTTCAAGTTCTTCGAAGTACAACATTGGTGCTTTGATGGGGCGGCATTGCATTAAATCTGTGGATTTATTTAGATAGTATGGGCATTTTAACAATATTGATTCTTCCCAGTCAGGAGCTTGGTATGATCTTCCATTTGTTAACGTGCTCCCCTATTTCTTTTCTTAAGGTTTGTAGTTCTTTCCATGAAGATCCTTCCCTTCTTTTGATGGATATATTCCCAGGTATATCATTTTTCTTTGAAACTACTGTGAAGGGTATTGTGTCCTTGGTGTGCTTCTCAGCTAGATTGTTATAGGCATATATGAAGGCTACTCATTTGTAGACATTGATTTGTATCCTGAGATATTACCATATTTCTTGATCAATTCCAGGAGCCTTGTGGTTGAGTCTCTGGTATTTTCATAGTATAAGATAACACCATCAGCAAAGAGTAAGAGTTTGACCTCCTCTGTGACCTTTAGAATACCCTTGATATCCTTCTCTTGCCTGCTTGCATTGGCTAGAACTTCTAGCAATATATTGAATAGAAGAGGTAATAGTGGACATCCTTGTCTGATTCCAGTCCTAAGCGGAAAAACTCAGTTTTACTCTCCATTTCTTAAGAGTCTTGTCAGAAAGGGTGCTGCCTTTTGTTGAATGCTTTTTCTGCATCTATTGTGAGGATCATGTGGTCTCTGTTTTTGCTTCTATTTATGTGGTGAATTACATTTATGAATTTATATATATTGAACTAACCTTGTTTCTGTGGGATAAAGCCCACTTGATCCAGATGTATACTTTTTAAATGTATAGCTGCATTATGTTTGCCAGGATTTTATTGTATCTGTTGTGTAGTAAGTCTACTACTCATCAAGGAAATAATGTACACTGTACCACACACATAACGACTTCTAGAAATTTCATATTTCCACATTTATGTTTAGGTGTATGACTCATTCTTTGTTAGTTTTAAAGTGTGGCAGTTGGGAGAGTGCAGGTTTGTTTATTTTTTCTGCCATCTAACCAATAATGAAATGCCTTGGTGTCTTCATTGAATGTAAATTTAGGATAAAACTGATTTCAGATTTTTTATCATTATTTTATTAATAATACAATTTTATCAATGAAGATAGATGGTTCATTGTTAAAAAATTATTATTGAAATATTTTTTTAAATGATTTTATGACTTCATTTATACTAGGAACTATTTTCCTTGGATCAATTAAACTGTTCACCCTCTTGATAGAGACCAAAGTTTAAAAGTGATCTATACAAGCTTGAAAGTTATATGGTGCATTAAATATACAGTACAGTAATCAAGTTAGTAAAAAAAAACAAACACAACTTTATTTTGTTTTCAAATACTGCTACTATGTGTCTCAGCAATTTTGAAATGCTTTTGTTGCAAATATGTGTTTAATGTTTTATAATTTCTCTAATAAATTTTTACTCAATACTTATTTAATTGAGTAATATGTGGCTTATTTTACCTTTATATTAATTTTCACATATTTTCTGGTTGATTTTTAATGTTTTATTGTATTAAAAGAATTAATAAATGATAGTATAACTTTGGAATTTACTGAGAGACCTGTTTATGGTCTTTTTCACTATCAATTTTTGTTAATTGTCATAACGAATTCAGTTATTTCTCAGGAAATTATTTTTGTTCTTTGAGAAGTTCTTCCATATAAAGTTCAAATAAAATCACTCATACATTAAAAAACATATTGTATTGGTTTTTGAAACAGATACGGTGAATTTCCAACTATGTTTATCCTTTGCCTATAAGTTACTTTGTTCCTTCTATCTTTCTTAATTAATCTTTGACGTGCTTTTGTTTAATTTTTCATGTTCAATATTGTACTATTAGTCCAAATTTTAAAGTGTTCATGTCAGCTCTGTGGCTAATATTGTTTTTTGCCTTACATTTGAGCTTTACTGACAGAAAATGATTGCTACCATTGGAATTTTTTTGTTACATAGTTGTCTTTTATAAATTTCATTTTTCACCTTCAATATTTTAGCATCTTAGTTGTCAGTTACATTTCACACACAGAACATACTATAATTTTTATCATGTATTTTATTTCCTACACAAATGTCTAGAGGTGAGTTAATTTTGACGGTAAAAAATATCGCAGAACTTGAGAAAAAAATCTAAAATGATTGGTCATTACTTAAATTCAAATTGTATTTTTTATGTTATTATTTTTAATACCTTTAATTATGCCCTTAAAGGATACAAATATGAAAATTAATTTTCATATTTAAATTGCCTCTCATTTATTTTTCTTCTGAAACAATATACTTTTCCTTTGCATCCTCTAATGCTCTGAAAACTTTTTGTTTATGTACATTTTTTTAACTTGGAATTAGGCATATACAGACTGAATATTTGAATCCCATAGAAGTGGTTTTATGCTCTGCCTAAAGAGCTCATTAACAATGATGAGTTTACAAGTTATTCAATAGCTTGAATATGTATTCATTTGACTCTAAAGCTGTTTGTATTTTTACTCATTTATTTAATTCTCTAGGCCTTTGTTTCTTCATTGTGTCTCTTCATCCGTTCATCACTGGCCTTTTCTTGATTTAGCAACTCACAACATTCATAAAAAAGTATAGTTGTTCACAGAACATCTAATGTCGGAGAGATTCATTATGTTGACATTTTATAGTCTTTCCAATTATACTTTCTTCACTGGTTGTCCTCAAGTATCCAATTTGTCTTTGTAAGTACTTCTCTTAACTTTATAGATGCTTTTCATCAGGAATCCATTTTTAGGCTTTATTAAAATCAGACATGTATAATACTTCCCATTTCAAAGTGTTTAGTAATAATTTTTCCTTGTGTGTTGCTCGTAGCATTTAGCAAAACTGAGAACAGGAAAATTGCTTAGTTTAATATCTCATTGCACATAAGCTTCAGAATTTTAGTTTAAAAATACTTATCTTAGTCTGGGTCTTTCTTTATTGAGGTGAAGTTTATAAATGCTTCACATTTATTCTCTCGTGGCTTTCTTCCTCCCTCATGTGATTATTTCCATAGAGATGAGAATAATATTTATGTCACAATTTTGAGCAGCCTGATTCTTGTTTGGCTTTCCAAACAAGAATAAATAATCCTCTCTACCCCACTGAGAAAATAAACAAAGGAATAACAAATAAAGACACTAATCCCTAATTATTCCCATTGTTATTGAAGATTTGTATATTGGGGCAAGTTCAATTTATAAAACACCCCTCCAGAATGGAGCACCTTATGCACCAGATGAAAATGTTTCCTGAAAGTGCAATGGGAAAGTATTTTCTCTCAAGTTGAAATTATCCCAATTGCTTTTCTACCATATCAAAAGGAATGGGAAATGAGCTGACTGTACCCAGGTACACAAACTAAAAATTGTTAATGCCTGTCACTCTATCTCCCAATCTTAGGGGTGAATATATTGTCTGAGAGAGGAGAAGCACATGGTTAGTAAACAACACTCCTCATAAAACCAGGATAGGAGAAAAGATGCTTTTCAAATGACCTTCCCTGACTCATTCATTTAGACCCCTGGCTCCCAGACTGAGCTTATTTTTGAACAAATACATGTTTTACCTTCTTAAGGGTGGAGATGGCTGGTGTCCAGGTACATCTGGATCAATATTTGTGAGAACATTTCCCCTATACTCAGCCATTGGAATTTTATACACCTTCCTGGTACACAGATAATGTCAGAGAGTACAGATATTTGTCTCTAAGAGTTTCTGAAATATGTAAGAACATTAGAGATCAAATTAACTCCCAAATGTTGCTTTTCCAAGGCTAAAATTCACTTCCTAATTCACTTCTCTTTCCAGATTAAAAAGCCACATTTTTAATGAAGGCACAGCAGAGATTATACAATAACAGAAATAATATTATATTCTAAACACCAGATAATCCAATGATTTAAGGAAAAACACCTAATCCAGTGATAAAAAATGCTGGTAAATAGATATTCTTTATTTGAACATACATCCTCCCCTGATATCACATACCATGGAGAAATTAAATTCCAAATGTTAAATCCTCTTTAAAGTCAAATCCTGAAACAGATAAAAGTCCAAAATTAATTTCTCTTGCATATGTGAGTTACCATTTCATAGAAATGAAAATCTGCAATCTGTCCTTCTAACTTTCATATTTTGCTTGATTACAGGTCCGTGAGTTACCAATCCCTATTGAGAGTTTGGCCACTGCAGAATTAGCACACAGGGCTAACTCTCACTGAAATACCAGTGTTTCCTTCAGGACCTTGGAAAGTGTTTTATCTCCATATCAGTCTTGGATTATCTCACTTTCAAAGTATCAGGAAATTAGTATTGTGGTGCTTGGATCACGTAATCCCCAAAGACCACCAGGGAGACAAACTTGATGCAAAAGCAGAAGAGCCTTTATTCAAGCTTGAGCCTGGGCCCTCAGTTTACCCATCACAGTAGGAGTGTGCTGAGGACCCCAACCTCTGTGTTGCTGGGGGTTTTATTGCAGTTACTAGTGGGGTAGGGGATTTCCAAGCTATGGCGTGTATGATTGGCTACTTTAGATACTTTTTACGCCTATTAGTTGGGCTTGTATCAGACAGTTGTTTTTCGGCTCAGGCTGCTATCTTGCGGGCGGGGTGAGCACCCTGCTTGGCCTAGATAGACAGAAAGTGGGTGGTTTGTTACAAAATAGGGTTACTCTTTCTCTATTCACTACCCCCTTGTCTTGCGACTATCCAGACCCAATCATGGGGCTGGGGTTTCACAGTTTTCTTCTGTGGATAGTGGCTTGTACTGGCTTTGTAAGACAAGTAACTGCACTGCTTTTACCCACTTCTTAATGAAGGTTAAAAGCTTGTTGATGACACAAGGGCTCACAGTGAGGGGGAGAATGAGCAGAGTTAAAGGTCCAGTTAATGTAGTAATCAAAGGTGTGAGCTAAGGTGACTAGTTAAAGAGGGATTCATACCAGCTCTGAGATTGTTTTTTTCTAGTTTTCTCTTGTGCAGCCCCTCTCTGACTAGTGCCATGGATTCCTTGAGTACTCGTGAGTGGTTAACATAGAAACAACACTTTTCCTAAGGCTGCACCGAATCTCCCTTGCTGTAGGAATAAAAGGTTTAAGCCTTTATTATTTTGTAAGACTACTGTTGACAGGGAGGTTAGAGATGGATATTGGCATGGGGATGCCAGAGGCTGTAGGCGGGGAGCTAGGAGGCTGAAGGGCGGGGACCCAGGGAGGATGGGAAGGAGCAAGAACCGGGTTAGACTTAACTGCTGTGGGTGGTTCAGAGGTGACTGGATTTACTTTCAATTGAATGGTAAACAGTAATCTATTGTCATACCCAGTTTGGTATAGCTTAAGTCCCCATGTCTTGCTGGTCTCTTACCTCTGCTTTGTTTAACCCTTTTTAGTGAAGGTAAGGGTTAGGGGGTTGCACTAAGGCTGACCGTGGTGACACGAGCGTCCGAAGTAGCCCGGGCGTTGGGGGGTCAGGGGCTTTGGAGACTCAAATAATGTTAGTTTTGATGGGGATTGGAGTAGCAACTGCTCAGGGGGATGACTGAAGTTAAGAGAGTGAGGGTGAGGAATGGTAACAGTTAGTTCCGGGGCGGCCGCTCCTTGTGCAGCTTGAGCTTTAGCGGGTTGTTTGTTTTTCTTTGGATTTTCTATTGTGGGACGAAGTCTTCTTGGATGGCAAAGGGGTCTGCAAGTTTGACGTGGGTATGATGAACCCAGGAGGCGATGCCGTCTACTTTGAGTGCAGTGGATGTTGCCAGGACTACGATGTAGGGTCCTTTCTACCAAGGCTCCAGCATCTCATGGTGGTGTCTTTTAACATATACTTAATCATCGGGTTGGTACTTATGGGGTTCTGGAACTGGGTCGTTCTCCTAGACGGCTTTGAGGCAGGGCCAGACATCTGAATGGACCTGCTGGAGATACTTTAAAGAAAGGAGTAAGTCATGGTCTTCTAACTCTGCTGTCATTTTAGACTGCAAGCTAGGGGTCATGGGGGAAGGAGTAACATGTATAATTTCATAGGGGGCAAGTCCTAAAGTATAAGGTGAGTTTTTAATTCTATAAAGAGCATAGGGAAGGAGAGTCACCTAGTCCCCGCCAGTCTCCATGGTTAATTTAGTTAGGGTCTCCTTTAACATTTTATTTATTCTTTCAACTTGACCTGAACTCTGGGGGATGTATGCACAATGTAATTTCTAATCTGCCCCTATTGCTGTAGCTACTCTTTGAGTTACCTGTGAGACAAAACTGGCCCATTGTCTGAGTCTGTTAGGTTGGGGAAGCTATACCTGGGTAGATTGTCTTCTTATATCTTCTGTCCAGCGGAAGGGAAGAGTTTCTTTGGTGGCCTCATACAAAGGTTTAGCTATTTCAGCAAAGCCAGGGATCTATAGTCGGCCAAACTGAGCTGTCCCCAGGAATTCTCTAACTTGCCTCGGTGATGTGGGAGTAGGAGTTTTATAACACTGTTTCTTTCCTGGCCTTTGACAACTATTTTTGTTCATTTTTGAGGACACAGCCCAGGTAACTTACAGTTTGTTGACAGATCTGAGCCTTCTTGGCTGACACTCGGTACCCGAGGTCTCCCAAGGTGGTGAGCAGATCCTCTGTTCCCCACCTGCAGCTTGGCTCATCGCCAGCTGCAATCAGGATGTCATCCATGTATTGGAGAAGGGTCAGGTTGGGGTGCGGTCTACAATACTCACCGAGGTCTCCATGCAAAGCCTCATCAAAGATGGTTGGTGAATTTTTGAATCCCTGTGGCAAACGGGTCCATGTCAGCTGTCCACTGACACCCTTTTCTGGGTCACTCCACTCAAAGGCAAACATGGCTTGACTCCATGGTGCCAGTGGTATGCTGAAGAAGGCGTCTTTCAGGTTTAGTACAGTGTACTAAGTTCGGGAGGGATTTAAGGAGCTCAAGAGCGTATAAGGGTTGGGGACAGTTGAGTGGATGTCAATTACTTGCTTATTGACTTCCCGTAGATCCTGCACTGGGCAATAGTTATTGATGAGAGACTTCTTAACTGGTAATAAAGAAGTAGTCCATGCTGACTGGCAAGGAATTAAAATCCCGGCCTTAAAGAGGCATCTGATGTGTGGGAGGATGCCTTGTTTTGCCTCTGGGGCTATAGGGTATTGTTTTACCTGTACAGGTTTCGTCCCAGGCTTGAGTTTCACCACAGCAGGGGTGGGTGGGTGGGTGGGGCGGTGGGCTGCCATTCCTATCCTCCCTATTTCTGCCCATGCAGATGGGTGCGAGCATAGCCAGGCAGATAATTCTGAAGGGGGCTGATGAGGTTGCTGGTGGAGGCTATGCTCATCTTCTAGACGGATAGTCAGCACCTGAATAGGGTCCCCTTGGCTGGTCGTGACTTGGGACCCCCCTTTTTTGAATGAGATCTGCACCCCTATTTTCGTCAGCAAGTCTCTGCCTAGCAAGGTGTACAGACAGTCTGGAATAACCATGAAGGCATGGGATACCCAACCCATGCCCAAGTCTACAGTTCTTCAGGTAGTCCATGAATATTGCTTCATACCAGTAGCCCCTTGCACCCAAGATGTCCTAGCTGCCATGTTGCCGTGATCCTGGATTAGGACTGAGTGTTGGGTGCTTGTGTCTACCAGAAAGTCTACTGGAGTCCCCTCCACTCTGAGGGTTACCTTGGGTTCAGGGAGGGGCTCTGAACTGTGACCCCTCTAATTGCTTAATTCTCCCAATTCTTAAACATGGGTCATTTTGCGGGGAGGGGGATTGTTACCTCACTTTTTAGGGCAATCTCTAGCCCAATGTTTATTGGTCTTTCCGCAGCCTTGGGCAATCTCCCTGGGGTGGCTCCTTACCTCCTCCAGCAGTCAGTTTTCTCAGTCGGTCCTCCCTCCCCTGAAGGGAATCTGCTGTAGAGGCAAGTAGGATTTTGGCAAGGTTTGGGGTTTGTTATTTATGAACCTGAGTTTCTCTCTCTTCTGGGGTTTCTCTATTGTTATAGACTTGGGGATCCTGGACAAGCCCCCAAATGTTGTGCCCAGATCATGTAATCCCCAAAGACCACCTCAATGCAAAAGCAAACTTGATGCAAAAGCAAAGAAGCCTTTATTCAAGCTCAAGCCTGGGCCCTCAGTTTACCCATTTCAGTGGTAGTGTGCTGAGGACCTCGACCCCTGGGTTGCTGGGGTTTTATTGTGGTTACTAGCAGGATAGTGGATTTCCAAGCTATGGTGTGTATGATTGGCTACTTTAGATTCTTTTTACGCCTATTAGTTAGGCTTGTATCAGACAGTTGTTTTTCGGCTTGGGCTGCTATCTTGTGGGTGGAGTGAGCACCCTGCTTGGCCTTGATAGACTGAAAGTGGGCAGTTTGTTACAAAATGGAGTTACTCTTGCTCTTTCAGTATGTCTCAGAAGATCATCTAACCTGACCATATACTCTTCACACCTAACAAACCACAGAATACATAGTATCTAATCTAATTATTGCAAAACAATTATATTGCCAAGAGGTAATACTTAATGCCTCAAGCTTTAGAATAGGACACTTGAACTTGAGGGGATAAGGTAAGAGTAATAAAATCTTGATTTGTGCTTCAAGCCTTTAGTTGGTATAGTTAGTTATCTATTTTCATTTGCACATGAACTTTATGGACACCTTGACCGTGTACTCTCTCGAATCCATATTCTGTGAATTTAACATTCTGTGGGGAGAATTTCCTAGCACAAAATTATCATTTCAATACACACACACATACACACACTACTTCTGGGAATAATTCCACCTGTTTCATCCAGTAATTGACATTCCTCTTTAAGCCCTGTTTCTACTAGGACCATACAGTACTTGTGAATTCTATAAAGTGACATATTATCTTTCCCATTTTGGAGCAGGAATTAGTCCTGTGCAGAAATGGAATTTATTCAAAATAAAACACCTGCCTCCAAGGAAACATTCCTCTGTCATTTAGAGTTTAGCATTTAAGAGTCATCTTCAGACCATGCACTGGGAGATGACATTTCAGCTCAAGCAGAAGCCTTCATAGGACTCATGGTGAGTTGGTGCCTTCCTTTTCTTGTATGGAGGGTCCCTGCATGAAAGGGAAAACTCATGGCTATAACTTTTCAGCTAACTTGTTAGCTTAGCACTAACATTTACAGCTGGAACCTCAGCAGGACACATGATCACGTGCAGAACTCAGCTTACTTGAAATAGAAAAACAATATTTTTCAGCCTCCCAACCTTATTTCTAATGCACATAAAGCTCTCTTAAGAAAGATGTATATTAGATAAAGTCATGCTTTATTGCTGAGCTGCAGTAGCTTACATTCTGAGGCTGATCACACCTATGAAAAATTCCCCAGACCTATGACTTTTCTTGTCCATATCCACTATGAACCAGAAACGGGTGAGTCCACTCACTGAGTTTAAATTCCCTCCTTAAATTAAACCAACAGTTATAGTGTCCATGGTCTGCTGTGGTCCATTGAGGTCACTATGTTCCTTGTGATACTATTTATGTGTTCCCTTTGGTACAAAGTGAGTGCACCCCAGTTTGGTCAGTGACAGCTCCCCTCCCCCTCTCCCAGACCCTGCCACACCTTCTGCATCTCTGTCTGCCCTGGTGATGTTAGTGCACAGGAGGATGGATGCACAGCTGGAGACCAAGTGCAGCAGAGAGGGGTGAGCTTTGTGGAAGCCCGTGGGTCCCTAGTTAGTTGAGGGAGACCATGGTACAGTCCACACTGATGCTGGTGCCAACCCAGAACCTCCTTGGGCCTACAGAGCCTTCCTCTGGCTGCTAGTTCCTGGGAGCATTTCACAGGCCTAAGGGTGATACAGGGTTCCCCCATTCAGGGATGAACAGGGACCCCTCATTTCCTAGGCCTAGACAATTTATGAATTGACTGTATCCATTGTTTAATGTGTTCATTCACCTTGCCCCTATACCCTCATTCATCTTACCCCAGTGGAAGGAATTATACCCATTCATTAATGCACTCATTTGTCTTGCCTAAGCAGAAGGGACTATTCACTCATTTGTAACCAAGTTCTGGCCAAATGTGACTACAAAAGACCCGCCAGTATATATACCCCTAGACAAAGAACCCAGGCAGAAAGGAGATTTTCTGATGTAAGTCTCTCCCTCTTCCAGGAACTCTGATGCTATCTCTGTATTCTTTTCTGGAAAATAATATTCTGGTATTACCTTGTGGTCCCTGCAGAGGTCCAGTCAGTCTGCGTATGTCTCAGCTTATATTCTCCGTCTCTTGCTGTGGTCTGACTTTGTCCCTATATTCATGATGAAATCTAACCTTCATTGTGGCAGTATTAAGAAGTAAGTATTTGTGATTAAATCACGAAGGCTCATCCTCATGAATGAAAAAAGTGCCCTTAAATAGAAATTTGAAAGAAGTTGTCTGGTTCCTTCTGATACCAGAATTTCATCTCCAGTAGGTTCTTTTTTTTTTTTTAAATACATGTATTTTGTTATTCTTCATTACATTATTCCCCCCCACCCCCCAGTGTAAGACAGAATTTATTTACAGAAAAGAATACAGAAAACACTAAAGCTCCTGGTAGAGGGAGAGAATTCAAGTGGGGAGAGAGAAGCTCTCTCCGTTTCTCTCCCAGTCTTTCCCCGTCTCCTCCTTTAGGCCTTTAGCCTCAGGGTATATATAGGTGGGTGGGTTCCTTGGCCAGGAAACGAATGAATACAGTTCCTTCCGCCGGGGGCAAGGCGAATGGGTGTATCAATGAAAGGATACAGTCTACTCATGGAATTGAGGCCTAGGAAACTCGCAAGAAATTGACCTAGGCATAGGAAATGGGGGTTCCACATTTAGTCCTAAGTGTAAAGTGAAGGAGACACCAAGGCACAGGTGTCTCCTCAGCAGTTGTCCAGTAGGTTCTTGGTCTTGGCGATTCAAGGAATGAATCCACAGACCACAGATCAGTGGTAAGACAAGATTTATTTTACAGAAAAGAAAACAAAAATACCAAAGCTCCTGGCAGAGAGGAAAAACTCAAGTCCAGAGAAAAAAGCTCTCTCCCTGGGCTCTTTGTCCAGGGGTATATATACGGGTGTGTTGGTCCTCTGTAGTTACATGTACAAATGAATAGATACAATCCCTTTGGTTCCCAGGCCTAGGAAACCTACATGAAATTGATCAGGCCTGGGAAATTTGGCTCCCTTTCATCTGCAAGTGCAAGAGGAGGGAGACGTAAGGTTCCGGTGTCTCCCCAGCAGTTATCTGGCCTCCCTGGCTACTGGAGCCTCCTGCCCATCTCCCACCCTCCAACCCCCTGTTCCTCTGCCAGGGGCTGCTGCACCAGCACCACCAGGGCTGAGGCGGCAGGTCCTCCTCTCAGCTCCAGCCAGCTGGCTGGAGCACCACCTATCCTGTGTCACTTCCACACAGTAGAGAGTACACCGTTGAAGCTGAGAGATAGCCCTCACCAGGCACTATTAGCTCCTTTATCTTGGACTTGCCTGACTCCAGAACTGCGAAGAATAAATTTCTGTTGATTACAAGTTACTTGATCTAAGATATTTGGTTATAGAAGCTCAAACGAACTAAGATATCTCCTGCAAAAGCCCCTTTTCTATGTATTGAGCTACTATCAGCTGTCATCCTTCACCAACCTCAAAGTAGCATATTATGGGCTTAAAACTTTGTGCACATGGGCAGTGCCTATGGCTCAAAGGAGTAGGGCGCCAGCCCCATATGCTGGAGGTGGAGGGTTCAAAACCAGCCCCGGCCAAAACTTAAAAAAAAAAAACAAACAAAACTTTGTGTACAGTTTTTATATGCAAACATATAAAGCTGATCCAAAATTTATCAAATTATATGTTTAAAGATGTAAATTCCATCTTACATAATTCATACCTCAATTTTTAAAAGTTATAAAGTAAAACAAATAAGCAAAATATCTATAGGAACAGAAAGATATCAGTAGTTTCTAGCAAGTGAGAGCAGGGAAAAGAATTCACCTCAAAGGGACATGGGGGAACTGTTTAAGGTGATGGAAAGGTACATTTTTATTGAGTTTGAGCCCAGGAAATTATACTCTTTAAAGAACTCAAGGAACTCTAAAAACAATGAAATTTACTGTGTATAAGTTATACATCAGTAAATCTGACTTCTTGAAAATAAATTTAAAATCTAAGCCATTAGGAGAGTCTATTAACTCTAAGGTCAAAAAAAAAAACTTTCTAATCCACTAAAGTCTGGGGCCCATGAAGAGCAACGAAAATCCCTCTGTGGGTAATTTTTGTGCTGCCAAAATCCACTCTTTTGTTTTGTTTATTAATTTCCCCAGTACTTGCACAAAAGGTTGGAGTAAAAGTGTCTGAAAAAATAGAACCTTCATTTCCTATACAAGGTATGAATAACTCAGGATTAGTTCAGAGGATTGGCTGATGAAAACATTTTTTTATATGAAGAACTTTATTAGTAAGAAGGCTTAATTTGGAGGGCATAGCCCTGAATTGGCCAGCAAGGAAGTTTCATTATTAACACTAAAACCCAAAGTAAGGTAAAATGTCTTTTCCTCATATTTGTGGTTTGACATTTTTGTGAAAACCCATGCTTTGACTTTTTAGTTTTAATCTATCCTCCCCCCTGTCTTTAAACATGTGGGACACAATTACACTTAACCATCAGTGCCACTTTCTTTTGCCAAAATCCTAATATTGCTTGAGCTTCTTTCAAATTTTTGGCATTTTTAATTTTTACTTTGTTTTCTCAGTAGGATGTTTTTATTCCTGCTCACTGTGAAGATTCCTGCCCATTTGTCGTGCCTTTTAGCAGGCCAGCCCTGTATCCTGTGCTCTTTCTACACATGTCTGGGAGTTAGACGCTGCTTCTGGGAGTGTGGTGAACCTTGCCTAAATCAGCTGTTTTAAACAGAATCTAACACTCTGTGTCTTTGTATCACTAACCACAATATTGCATTTCTGTTTTAGCAATGCCTAGCAGGTGGAAGTCCCCAAATCATAACTCCTAACACATTCTTAACAGCTTATTCTGTACTTGTCTACCTGTGAAATTTCATGCAATTTACACATTTGCACTGATACTCTCTGTATCAGTTAGTATTCAATTAGATGTGTACAATCTCTGGGAGATAGAAACATACATATCTGGATTTGTTACAAGGATTTGACCTTCACAGTCATGCAGGTTGTTTAAGCTGGTTAAGCAGTCCTGCTACAGCTGTTGTCTTTGCCTCTAATGCTGCAGCCCAGAATTTGACCAAGACAGTTTGACTATTCTCAGCTTTGCTAAATTTTAGCTAGATTTATTCTTGATCTTATGCCTCTGAACCCCTTTTCATCTGCCATTTTTATTAAGGTAGAATTATAAATAGAAATTAGATATATTTAAAGTATATGACTCAGTATTTGGATATACATAAGCATTGTGAAATAATTGTCACAATTAAGGTAATTAACAGCACCATCAACTCAGTTACCATTTTCTTTTTTTCTTGCAGTGAAAGTGTCACTTTTCTTTATTTTCCATGTGTATTTTAGAAAATTTGTAGTCCCAAATCCTTTCTCTACTCTGTGAAATGTAAAGCTTTTTTTTTGAAACAGAGTCTCAACTATTGCCCTGGGTGGAGTGCTATGACATCATAGCTTACAGCAACCTCCAAATTTTGGGTTCAAGAGAACTTCTTGCCTTTGTTTTGTGTTTGTTTTTTTTGTTTTTTCTATTTTTCGTAGAGACAGGTTTGGTGAGCTCAACCCATCTACCTGCCTCAGCCTCCCAGAGTGCTAGGATTATAGGCTTGAGCCACAGCACCTGGCCTGAAGTATAAAACTTTTCAAAAGCTTCTTGACATTTTTAGAAACCAGGTAATACAGGATTGGTGGCATCAAGACCTACCGCATTAGCCCTGGCAGTGTGGTGGCGGCAGGCTGGAGGGTGGGCAGGGGGTCCCTTGGAGGGGCCAGACACCTGCTGGGAAAACCCCGGTTTCTTTGTGTTTCCTTCTCCCTGTTCTTCTGGCTGGTCAATTTCATGGCTGGCCCTTGGTGTTTCCTTCCCATGCCCTTCTGGTTGGTCAATTTCATGGATGGAGACTTGGTATCTCCTTACCCTATGCCCTTCTGGCTGAAGGGGAAAACCCACCTTTTCTAGGGCAGGTCAATTTCATGGCCAGTCAAAGTAAACAATGAGTTTGGGAAAAATAACTCCCCAGCGACCATTTATACCCCTGAGCAGAAAGCCCAGGGACAGACTTCAGCAAGGGAGCAAGAGAGCTTATTCCCCAACCTGAGTTCTCTCTGCCGGGAGCTTTGGTTTTTATATTCTTTGTTCTGTGACTAAATCCTTTCTTGCCACTGATCCGTGGTCCGTGGATTCATTCTTCCAATCGCCCAGACCAAGAACCTGAAACACCAGTGTCACAGGGACGTCTTTCACATGATTCTTAGAGACATGCCTTTAAAATGGAATCATCTAGGAAGGTAGCATCCCCTGTCTCTTAGGCTCTCTGGGAGGATAGGAAGCCATGTTGATGGTTAAACATCCTTTCTGGGAAGATGGGACGCCATGTTGATGGTTGATGTGAAACATTTTTCACATTGTAAAACTACCTTCTGTCACAAACCTAAGAGCACATTGACCTTTCCATTGGATAAAGCCAATTAACAAGCACAGACAGCCTGCCATCCCCACTTCACCCCAGCCATTGCCTTGCCTAAAGTCTTCCTTGCCTATTTAAATTAATCCAGTGTAATTTTTGCTTTGAGATAGTCTACAGAAAGATGTAAAGTGGGAGGATACTTGAGGATGAACCTGGGGCCCAGGAGCATGAGCAAGAATCCCACGAGAATAGATTTGTGCTCTACCTTGGTGGTGTAGGTGTCCTGGGGATACAAGCTTCTTCAGAAAAAAGTGAAAAATACATGCTCAATCAAGAATTTGTGGAAACTCTCTTGAAGTTTGGTAACCTAAAACATGAAGGAATTCTGTGAAATATAATTCTCGGTTGGCATATTGTGAAGTATTCTTCCTTACTTTGCATCAGGAATAAAAAATAATTCAGCTGAGTATGGTAGCTCACACCTGTAATCCCAACACACTGGGAGGCCCAGGCAGGTGGATTGCTTGAGCTCAGGAGTTCAAGACTACCCTGAGCATGAACGAGACCCTGTCTCTACTAAAAATGGAAAAAAAAAAAAAAAAAAAAAAAAGAAGAAGAAAAACTAGGCAGTGTTATGGCAGGTGCTTATCGTCCCAGGTATTTAGGAGGGTGAGACAAGAGGATTGCTTGAGCCCAAGAGTTTGATGTTGCTGTGGGCTATGACTCCCTGGCTCTCTACTGTGGGCAATAGACTGAGACTATCTCAAAAACAAAACAAAACAAAAAACGAGTCTTATTCTTGTCTTATTCAAGTCTTATTCCCAATAGGACAACTCCTGTGAAGCTCATTCAGTTCTGGCTTCTCATGGGCATTCTCCTTCATTGCTATAAAAGGTCATGTGTGAAGCATGAGCTCTACCACTGAGCTACATCCCCTGATTTTAAGTTTTAGCATTATTAATGCTACTTCTTGACCTCTTGATGTTTACACAATATTTTCATAGCCTATAATGTGAAAACATACAGATGAAGTAAAGCATCTTTCATTTTTTATGAAAATATAATGAAAAGTGGACAGAAAATTAGTACCCACACACACAAATACAGCAAACGGGTGTTAAATCAGTGACAGTGGACAGTACATAACAGATCAGCACAAAAGTAAATTATAGGTTTATTCATATTATTCTTTTTTTCATGAATGCATTCAGCAATATTGCTTTATCCATATTATATTCTAGACACATTTGAAGATAGAAAAATAGAGATGGCAGATTTTTCCACAAATAAACATACAGTCTTAAAAGCAGCATAATGCAGATAAGTGTAAATATAATACATTTTAAAAGTCAAGTTGTATATGCTATGTAGGAAAATATTTTATAAAAATTAACATCTAAGTAAGTTGGTGTATATGAAAGTGAGATTGACAGTAATTTGAATATGCTACTTGAACAACTTGCCATTTTTCTTGGTTCTTGAGTAATAGAATCTGATAATGTAAGATTAAAGAATACTTTAGACAATGGTATAAAAATTTTTGCAGGACAGAAAGAAGTGCAGCGTGAATAAAAAATGCTTGAAGAATATCCTGTGAAAGAATTGATGATGTGTGATCATAAACAGCAAAGAGCACAAGCCTGTTTGCTAAGCAGAGTCAGGGCTCAGTGTTAGGGCTATACATCTATTAAATAGGTCTGTTTGGTGGCTACACATGAGATGAATGTTTTAATTATTAATATGATAATATATATATATTCTACCTTAATATAATAAGGTAGAACATGATTTTTGAAATGAAGATGCAAAGAAATCTAAATCAGCTAAACTCTAATAATTGACAAATTCTTCACAGTAAAGAGGAGATCTATTCATTCTTAGTAGAGCTGCAGAAAGAGAAGGTATCCACCATATCTGGTGATTTAAAAAAAGTCATATCTTTCATAAAACATAAATAGCAACACATCATCTGACTGCATAGAGGTTGGTGGGATAGATTAAATTTCCAAGAAGCCTCAGCTATACAGTGATCCTACATTTACATATCTATTTTCTTTCCCATGTCTCTTCACTGAGGCATGAGTAGGCTAAAGGGGGTGGGGGCACATTAGGAAACTTCGTTATGCCCAGGAGTTCCCCCAAAGACCACACATCCAAACAAGTTGAATTAAAGAGGAGTCCTTTTATTGAAAAGCCAGCTAGTGACTGCCTCAGTGTTCCAACATGGGTTTTCTAAGGGCATCCCCCAGTTGTCAGAGACTCTGACTTTTATAAAGCAAAATTTTTCCAGGGGGCAAATAAACATAGTCACAGAAACGAAAAACAGCAGTTAGGGGAAATCACGAGGGTAAGACGGCTTAGTCAGTTTACACAATGTTATGATCACGAGAGCAATTAGTAATTTTTCTTTACAAAGCAGGTACAATCTAAATGTTCTAAGGTAATGTAGGGAGGGGGACTCACAGGTGAGGGTTGTAAACAGCATGATCATAAAAAGCAATAATCATAGATATAATCATGAGTGCAGTCAGTAACTTACATCACGGACGATTTTTTGTTGAATGCATTCACAGTTATACAATGGGAGGGCAAACACGAGGAACCAGTTTCGAAGGGAATGGAATATAACAAAAAAGGAATAAACACGAATGTGGAGTCAAACTTGCTCTTTTAACATTTCCATATCATATACGGATGGCATGAAAAGCACCTTAACATAGTCACGAGGGTTGTTGTCACAAGGATAGGTAGTGGCTTTCTACACAATACTAATAATTCTAACAGTTCTAATCAGATACACTTAAAATACCATGCAATGGGTGGGGAGGCAAGTGGAACTGTTTTTTTTTTTTTTTTAATTCAATAAAATGTAACAAACAACAGAATGAAAACAGGCCTGCTTTGCCTTCCCACTGATGGAATGGAGGAAAATCAAAATGGAGTTAGGCTTGCTTCTCTTTCACCTTAACAACTTAAGAGATATTTATCTGAGACACCGGATTTCCATAGACCAAAGATCAGAAATAGAAATTCAAGAGAAGCTTTCCCAGGAAAGCACTGTGGCTGGGATCACTCCTAAAGTGGCTATCCACTTACCCAGTGTGCCGAAACTGATCTCGCCCTATGGCCCTGAGGGCTAAGGCTACGAGGCGTCTCAGTCCCCACCTTTAAGCTGCTCAGTCACTAGATTACTCGCTCCCGCCCAATGCCTGTTCTGCGACCCTGAGGGTGGAGCTTGCCAGGGCGGTTCTCCCACGATGGCTCCACACAGCCCACCACCAAATACTGGCAGCTCCGTCTGGCTTGGTGGCCCAGTCTGGGGCCCCAGACAACACTCAAAACCCCCACACTCCTGCCTAAGTTCTCCCAAGGCAGTTCAACCGAGTGCCAAGTCCAAAAGAAACCCAAACAGCTCACAGGCAAGACCTTTCCAGCCTGCAGTCCCACTGTTGCCCCACCAACAGCTGCCGACAGGATCAGATCAAACGAACAGACACAAAC
>CAUYRH010147937.1:0-13715 GCA_963574655.1 Perodicticus potto | reverse complement strand
CCCCCCCCCCCCCCAGGGCACCCCCCGCCCCCCCCCCCCCCCCGTCCGCTCTGACCGGAGTGCGAGGCCCGGCGGCCGGGGGGGTGGGTGGACCAGAGTGCGAGTCACGGCCGTGGGGGGCGGGTGGACCGGAGTGCGAGTCACGGCCGTGGAGTGGGTGGACCAGAGTGCGAGTCATGGCCGTGGAGTGGGTGGACCGGAGTGCGAGTCACGGCCGTCGAGGGGGTGGGTGGACCAGAGAACGCTGGTCTCCCTCTTGCCGGCAGGACGTACCTTACAGAAAGAGTCTAAAAGGAAGATTTCTGAAGAGAAAGCTTGTGAAGGATGCTGAGGCGGAATCTGGGGCTTGAGATGTGGGCAAAGGAAACTCATTGAGGAATTTTGAGCAAGGCAAAACATCCCATTGAAGTAGCCCCTTGAGAAGACAGGGTGTGCCGAGGAGCGGTCCAGAAAAGGCAGCGATGGAGCGCAGTCCAGACAGCGGGATCCCGACCCTGTGGGAAGGGGAAGGGCAGACAAAATCAGGAGATGTTTCGGGAAAGGATTAAGATGAACTGACTGTACTGTGGAGTTAAAAGGAAGGAAGGAGGACAAAAAAGAATCCTGGAGCAAAGCACAGGCCGTAAGATCGGGACTCTAAGGGTCTACCGAGCGTGTCCACATTCTCCCCTCCTTCCCCCCCACCCCCCAGCGCAGTGACTCCACCAGGTTAGAGAATTGGACCTCGCTCACCTGCAACCAGGGTTCACGCCGCCAGATAGTATTGCAGACACAGAAATGCAATCGCATTATGCAATTACAAATCATTTTTAAATAAAAGTAAGTTCTGTTATCAGTAGTTTGTGGTCTTGGAGCAGCAAAATGGTGATCTGACCGACAGGTGATCTGATCAAAGCCAACAGATGTTGTATTTTTCTTACATTGTTTTAAACAAAATACCACTTCCCTACAGGTTGATATCGTAGTCTGTTTGTGTTGCTATAGCAAAATACCTGAAACTGGGTAATTTATAAAGAGCAGAAATGTATTTCCCCACAGTTCTGGCAGCTGGGCAGTCCGAGGTCAAGGTCCCAGCATGTCCGGCATCTGGTCAGAGTGAGGGTTGCTCTCTACTTCTCGGGTGGGGCCCCCTGCTTGCGCCCTTACCTGCGGGACGGCGCCAAGCCTGTGTCACATAGCACAAGGGCAACGGTGTCCACGGCACTCCGTTTCTCCTGTTTTACAGAACCACCAATCCATTCCTGAACTTACAGCCTTCAGGACTTAATCGCTCCTGCAACCCCCACCTCTTTTATAAAACCACCTTGGGGTTTAAGTTCCAACATACACATTCTGGAGCGACCCATCCATTCAAACCTTGACACCATGGAAGGAAAAGTCCTTCAGAGATTTTATAATAGTGACATTGGGTTGAATCTCTGAATTCACAAAACTGCCATTGTAAGTCCCTTTTAGTGCTAATCTATGTGAAAATAAAAATTATAATAAGAACTTTGTCAAAAATTTGGAGAAGATAAATCGTCTAATAGTTAGGAACACATACTTCTCATTCCCCTTGCTCCCGTATGGATGAGATTTCCCACGGGGAGGGGGAGTAGACCTCTGTCCTCTCTCCTTATCTGTAATCCATGAAGAAGATTGATTGCTCATCTAATAAGCAGGTTTGACAGAATGGGGTAAGACGCTTTCTCTCCGCTCCTGCGTCCCATTCCCCCTTTGGAGTTAGCTGAGCCCTGGGCTGCTTGAGGCCATCTGCCCTGGAGCTGGAAGATGGAGACCGTCCCGACAGACTCAGATGTGCCTGTTTACAGACGCACCAAGAACATTCTTGCCTGCACCACTCACAGAAACATTTTTATAAAATAATATATGTTAGACTCTGTCCAAATTTCTTGGACTGTATGTTAGGGCCCTTTGTAATTGGGTCACTCTATACAAATGTAATCTTATTTCTTACTTAAGTTGACCTTAAAGTTCTCAGCTTTCACTTTTATGGGTTTTACTATACTCAGTGACGGCAAAGCTCCACTTCACAGCATGTGGGCATGTGTAAGTTGTTGAGGCAGAATCCGTACAACAAACAAACCTCTGGAGAACATCACACTCACCATGGGGTGGGCCCAGCCAGCCGCCTGCATCTCACTCTGTCTAAAATCATGAACAGAGAAATGAGATGATTAAAGGTTTTTGATCATGTGTTGCTTCATGTTATGCAATAAACATACCACTGTGGTATTCTGAAATTCAGGGGGATGGGAGCCTTGGCACAACCGCGCTCTCATGCATCAGGCGGGGTGGCTGGGAGGCCCCTGAGGGCTTCTTTTGTTGTCTGCATTGCCCCGGAACCCACATTCCTTACAGGTAACTTTTTCCCTGGACATTCTTGCCAAATGGATGCATGAACCAACTGCTCTGAGCACAAAACAGAACTCAAATCATTAGACTGAAAATGATGGGTTTTTTATTGCTGTTATTGTTTGGGATTCATTGAGGATGCAAACAATTGGGATACTCTGGTTGTATTTGTTAGGTAAAGTCTCTCTTATAATTGTCTCCCACCCCGAAGAGGAGTGTCATACACCATGACCCCCATCTCCCTCCGTCTTCCCCTCTTCCCGCTCCTACATCCCCCTACCTCACCCCTTATATTCGTTCATCTGCTGCCTTCATATTAGAATACAGTACATTGGATTCTTGCTTCTCCATTCTTGTGATACTTTACTAAGAAGAATGTGTTCGACCTCCATCCAGGTTAATACAAAAGATATAAAGTCTCCATCTTTTTAAAGGCTAAATAGTATTCCGTGGCATAAATGTGATGGGTTTATAGACATTTACAAACACAAATGATGGCTAAAACAGCTTATTGGCTCTAGAAAGCATAAATGTGTAGGGAGTGAAGCAAAAACTTTAGGACTGAGACTTGAGAATAAGGATGGTGATGCCGTGTCACATGCTAGATTAAGAATTTATAGACAAACAGGCAGAAATAGCCCTGAGGGAAATATATAATTCACTTCAAAGCATTAAGAAGGGCTTCTATGAATTGGAATAACTAAATAACTTTGTAATAAAAATAATTGATGCCATGATCTTAACATGTGTTCTCATCCTTGATAATGGCTTTATTTGATAGCAAAATCAGACTTCATCAAGTCTAGCCATTTGCTTGATATCAAGGTCTACAATGTGATATGGACCAACCTGAGCTTTCCAAGTTTATTCCCTTTTACTGCTCACCTTTTTTTTTTCCAGGTTAATGTGAGGGTACAAACAACCAAATCACAATATTTGAGGTTGTTAGGTAGAGTCCCTCTTGCAGTTATGTCCCACACCCAAAAGGAGTGCCATACACCCTACATTATGTCCATTCAGTGGGAGCACCCCAACTCCCCTCCCTCATTCCCCTTCCCCCTAACTTGAATTGAAATGAGTTTTCTCCTATGTGGGTGTGAATTAGATCATCTACTGGCTTCATATTAGACCTCCCATTTGACCCTGCAATCCCACTACCAGGCATCTACCCAGAAGAAAAAAAAATCATTTATCATAAGGACATGTGCCCTAGGCACAGCTCTATTTACAATCGCCAAGACATAGAAACAACCTAAATGCCCATTAATTCAGGAATGTATTAACAAACTGTGGTATGTGCACACCATGGAATACTATTCAGCCACAAAAAAAGATGGTGACTTCACATCCTTTGGAAGGATGGAGTTGAAACACATTCTTCTTAGTAAAGTATTGCAAGAATGGAAAAGCAAATATCCAATGTACTCAATACTAATATGAAGTCTGCTCACCTTTAAAGCTTGGTACTCCAGTCAAGAGTCAAGAGTCTAGGCCTGGTACAGCGGCTCACACCTGTAATCTCAGCACTCTGGAGGGCTGAGGCAGGAGGATCCCTTGAGCTCAGGAGTTCGAGACCAGCCTGAGCAAAATGGAGACCCCATCTCTACTAAAAACAGAAAAATTAGCTGGGCATGGAGATAGGTCCTTAGTAGTCCCTGCTACTTAGGAGGCTGAAGCAGGAGGATCACTTGTGCCCTGGAGTTTGAGGTTACTGTGGGTTATGATGCCATGGCACTCTACCCAGAGTGACAGAGACTCTGTCTCAAAAAAAAAAAAAAAAAAAAGAAAACAAGGCATTTGGTGTGACGTGATCTTACCTAAAGGGCACAATGTGAGGGTGGATAGCATGCCCCCTAGGTGAGGAGCTCTTTTACAGCTGGAACTTTACCGTGGAAGTGAGAACATGTGATCTAAAAATTTGTACCTTCACATTAATTTGAAATAAATAATGAAAAGAAAAAAACAACACAAAAATTCAAAACAGCACATAAATAGGTTCGAGATATCACCATGTAGTTTTTTTTACTACCTCTGTGGTTCTTAGTCTCCTATGAGAATGTGTGTCCCCTGTGTCAGTGAAGACTGTTTCTTCCTCTGAAACGATGTCACAATTGCCTTATATGCCCATCAGGATGTTCTCACAGCGACAGCAACCAGTGCATGTTGAGTCAAATTATGTTGCAGACCAATTACGCAGTAAGAGTCATGAGCACACGTTGGGATAGAGTTGGCAGAAATAGCCAATGAAGGTTTTAATTTAGTCCTAAGCCACATAGTAACATATAAACACAGTGGTCCAACGTGGTAAAATAACAAGGTCATTGGCTTTGAAGTCAAAAGGCACATGCTGAAGAGCTGGTTCTACCGAGCTGTCTAAGTGACTTTGTTCAAATGTCTTCCCCTGAGTCTCAGCTTCCATACCTTTGAGACAGAAATAACTATAATCCCTCTTCTTCCTGTTTCACGGGTCTTCATGGCTAGATGAGAGTACAATCTTGTTAGAAAAATATTCAGGAAGAGTCAGGTACAGCAATGCAATATCAGCTAATAGGGCATAAATGCTTTTCCAAAGGAATTGCCCTGAAGCCAGAAATATTTAAGAATGTCCTTAATGCCATGAGTGAATTTGGGAGAAGCTTATTAAGCTACCAGTGACACCAAGCTGAGTGGGGAGCTCAGCAACCCAGAGAAGATAATTATACTTTTCAATGACCTTGAAAAAATAAATAGAAATAAGGAGGAATAAAAAATAAACAGAAAAAAATTTAATCAGCATGAGACAAAAGGGGGATGCAAACCCCACAGACAGGATGATAAAGGCCTGGTTACAGGCAAACACGGCATAAACAAAGACAATTATAGAGGATCGCAATGAGTCATCAGCACCGAGGTACTGCTCAAAACCAGGTTGATAATAAAGAGGAATAAGTAAGATTGTAGCATGTGGGAGTTCCTAGACAGTATTCCCACTAACCTCAGGATTTTATCATTTTGGAAAAAGCTTATCAAACACCTACTGCATGCAAAGCACAGTGGTAGAGAAATGTGTCTGATCGTGGCCTTAAAAATGAAACATGGGCTCCTGGGATGGGATCCCAAGACAAGAAGTAACGTGATTCATAGTTTGCAAAATGCGGTCTCAGAGTAGCAGTTAACAGGACGAGGCTTGTTTAGAATTGAGCAAGAGAAAGCAGAGATGTGGAGGCTGGGTGAGTTTAGTGAGTACCATTGCAAGGAAGGAGTGGAGATAGAATAAGAGGCAGGTATCTGCACAGGAGGGGTTTGTCAGGGACCCTGCCGAGAAGCCGTCTGTCCGTCTGTCTGTCTGTCTGAGCACTGCTGGGCACCAGCATCTTGCCAAGCAAAGACTTCTCTTTACCACTGTCCTGGACAATCATGTATTCCTTGAATGCCATTGCAGGTAGGTAATAACAATGATGCACACATTTACTGAAAGTTTACTTTGTGCTGTTTTTTCCCCAATTTAATTCATAAATAGAATGCTTTAGTCCTTTTGATCGCTTCATCTTTTCCGATTTTTCCACACTCTGAGGAAGAAGCCTGGGAGTCGTCTTGATTTCTCTCACTCCCAAGAAGCCTGGGAGCCATCCTTGATTTCTCTCACTTCCATTTCTCCAAATATTTGACAAAGCGTGCTTTGGATCATCTCCTAACCCCCTCTTGCCTTTTCTGCTTTAGCACTGAAGAGTCTTAACTGAGGTTCTCACTGACTGTGTCCCTGCACAGCGGCCACTGCGGCAGGCACACCTGGAGTTGGGGTGCTCTTAAGCCTTTCTTCCATCTGGATGTCCCAGGGAAGTGTCTACAGTGTAAATCTGACCTACTAAACTGAGTCACTGACCAGTCTTCCCACCGTGGTCCAGACTGTGTCATTCTGGGAAACATTATGAAATGTCTCTTGGACTCAAAGGACCGTTACAAAGAACTGGGTCTGATCTGAGGCCTTAAACCCAGACACGGCCTCCCTCGGGGAGGGAGGTGTCCTCAAAGTAGCAGAGATTCTTTAATAGCTCCCTGTCACTGACACAATGAACCCAAGCTCCTTCCCATTCCAGCTTCCCCTTGATCTGGGCCCTGCTGGCAAGCTGGTCTCAGCTCAGTTCTCTCGCTCACACCTGTGCCCTCCTCTGGCCTGGCTCTCATTCCTGGTGTCCTCTCCATCCGGAAGCTTGTCCTCCCTCCCTGGCAGGCCTGCTGCAGCCTCTGCCCAGGTCCCTGAGTGAGACACCTCTCAGGGCTCTCCTGCCCATACATCTCAGTCTCTTTGGTACTTATTTTTGTGGTCATGTCCACAGTGTGAGTGAACACCTTTTTTTGTTTTAAGACAGAGTCTCACTCTGTCACCCTGGGTAGAGTGTCATGGTATCATCATAGCTCACAGCAAATTCAAACGCCTGAGATCAAGGAATCCTCTTGTCTCAGCCTCTGAAATAGCTAGGACTATAGGCACCTGCCTCAATGCACAGCTAGCTTTTCTATTTTTAGTAGAGACGGAGTCTCGCTCTTGCTCAAGATGGTCTTGAACTCTTGGGTTCAAGGGATCCTCCCACCTTGGCCTTGTGGAGTGCTGGGATTACAGGCATGAACCACCATGCCTGGCCACGAGGGAACACCTGGGGCGCAGGGTCTTCTTCCCACCTCCTAAGCCCTGCCCAGCATCTGGTAAAGCAGATGCTGGATATTTTCTTTTGTTTATTTGTTTTTTCAGATTAATATGAAGGTACATTCAATTAAGTTATTTTGTTTGCATTCATAAGGCAAAGTCCAAGTTGTAGTTGAGTCCTTCACCCAGGAAGTGTGCCATATACCCAGGCACTATACTCGTTTTATGAGAACTCACCAAAAACCTTTCCCTGCTTGAATTTTTGTTTGTTTGTTTGTAGAGACAGAATCTCACTTTATCGCCCTGGGTAGAGTGCCGTGGCATCACACAGCTCACAGCTACCTCCAAATCCTGGGCTTAGGCAATTCTCTTGCCTCAGTCTCCCGAGTGGCTGGGACGACAGGTGCCTGCCACAACGCCCAGCTATTTTTCTGTTTTTGCAGTTTGGCACAGGCTGGGTTTGAACCCACCACCTTCGGTATATGGGACTAGTGCCCTACTCAATGAGCCACAGGCGCCGACCCCTGCTTGAATTTAATTGTGTTTCTCTGTCCTGTGGGCCCATAGTTGTTAATCTACCAGTTTCAACTGAGTATTGAATACATGGCAACTTTGCTTTTTCATTCTTGAGATACTTTACTTAGGAGAATGTTCTCCAAATCCATCCAGGTAAATACAAAAGATGTAAAGTCTCCACCTTTTTATGGCTGAATAGTATTTCCTGCTAGTCACATACTACAGTTTGTTAATCCATTCACGAGTTGATGGGCACTTGGGTTGTTTCACATCTTTGCAATTGTGAATTGAGCTGCTACAAACATTCTAGTGCAAATGTCCTTGTGGTAAAATGACTTTTTTTCTTCTGGGTAGATGCCTAGGAATGGGATCACAGGGTAAGTTTTTCTAAGAACTAAAAAAATTGAAGGAATAAACAAATGAAATTATCATTTCTTTACCTATCAGCTCTAAGGTAAGACATTATTCAAATGTCTTAGCAAAACATTTAAATTCTAGCAGAACCACATGACTTTTACATAAAGAATTATGAAAATTCAATTTAACCACCCATACATATCTGATAAATTACATTAAATGTCTTTTCATTTTAACCAGTAGAGTTAGAGGAAGTGGTAGAGAACACAGTGATAATATTCCTGCACGCAGAATATTAGGTGACTACAGAACAAGGTGACTACAACGGTGACTACAGGGTCACCTCCAGAACAAGGTGACTATAACGAGGCATTCTATTCCCCTCAGCTGATGAGTCAAATAGAGTTGGAACTTGCAAAATGTTAAAAATTGCACAAAATTAAAGTTGGAGAATTGGTTTATTTCATAGGAGTAAACTCAGTAGAAGCCATTCTGTTTTATCGGCTGCAAAGGGGTGAGATCTCGCATCCCCTGACCTCTACTGTGCCCTGCCCCAAGCCTCCCCGAGCCCTTCATTTTCCTGACTCCCATGTCCCACGTGCCCAGCCAGGTGTGCCCTGCCTGTGGGTGCTCAGCTGAGGAAGAGGACAAGGGGCCCCATCGGACAGTCTGCGTACCCAATCAGTCTGCACCCCCTGGAGGAAAAGACCCACCTCGCCTGGGTGGGTGAGCCGGGCTCCCACCCCTTCCTCTCCTGCCCTGGTCCCAGTGGACCCTCTCTCGGGCCACCATAGAACCTTTTCCATCGGCCACACCTGGGCCTGGAAGCCTCACTGCCCTCCCTAGCTCACTGCTCAGATTGCAACCTCAGCCCCTTCCTCCAGGAAGATCTACTCTGGGACTAACTGGGGCAGTCCTGACTTTTCCCAAACCACACACCCCACTTTCACATTCCCAGGTTTGGAACCGGACAGTCAGTCACCAGACGGAGGGCTCCCCACTGCATTGCAAGTTCTACAAACTGAAGGATAGAGTCCTTTTTGCTAATACGGTAGGGCTAAAACACAATTATGTGTCAAATAACTAATAACTAATTAATTCACACAGATCACAGAGGGCTACGTAAATTTTGTTAAACAAATCGCTATCCTTTGCTCTCAAATGATTTGGCTGATATTGAAAAGAAAAGAAGAAAAATAAATAAAAAATAAAATAATATAAATCAAATATTCTTATTTTAATGCCCAGACACCTTGTAAAAATGATTTTTGTTTGTTTTGTTATTTCACAAACATAAACCAACTTCATCTTCAAGGGTGGCATCCGAGGAACAAATCAACACTTGATTTTAGCATCCTAAAGGTCTGAAACACAAAGCTTGGTTAATTTATTAATCATCTGTCAGATCGGTAGGAGTTTAACACATGCTCTACATACCACTGGCCATGATAACAAAATTTTAAAAAGTAATGTTTATGGAATAATGAAGATAATCTGAACGTTCAATAATGTGGACAGGTTGATCATAAACTATAAACCACATGCTTATATACTTTGGACTTTTACAGCTTTTAATTTATCAAAGGAAATAATTAGCTCACTCTGTGGCAGCCACTGACGGAATTTATTCATTTGGAAGGCCGTGGGTTTCCTGTCATTAAAACTGCGTCATGTCCTTCCTTTTCTATTAAACTTCCACCGAGGGCAGTAAGAAGTCACTAAAAGGAAATGAAGAGTTTTTCTGGCAATGTTCTCATACAATGATTTAATACTCTTAAAAGATAGCCAACCCGTAATGTATGCCAACAAGCATATCACGTAAGATGAGGGGTCCAATTATTTCCTTTATTTGAAGTTTTGTCTGTGACTCAATTAACTGTGATTTGCAAAATTGTGTCAATAAATGTAGGGTTTTTTTTTTTTTTTTTTGGAAGTTAAGGTAGTTTTTGGTTTTCATTAGTAATGTTTCCTTGGCAAAGGAATAGATTTAGATTCCGTAATCACTGTATGCAAATTTATGTCAAAGAATGTTACATTTTTCTCCAGATGATCAATGGCATCTCATTAACCATAGAAAAATTGTAGTTAAAGCTCGCACACATTTTTTTCTCCTCACTGAAAGGTTTTTAAGAGAGATAAACTGTAAATTTATCTTGCTTCTATAGAAATGGAGCTAAGGTTTGATCTCAACTCTGTTCAGAAAAAAAAGTTAGAACCACAGCTCCTAATAAATGTTGCCCAGTTTGGAAAAGTTTAAATGAAATGCTTGTTTTCCCAAGGTCTAAAACAGACTTGACAGGGAGGTAGAATTACCCCCAGCCTCTCACCCCCAAAACTGGGTGGTCCTGTGAGGCCACAGTCAAGGGACACTGGTGCTGAAGCTTTGGTCTCAGGCCTCTGACAAAGTTCTGGCAGGTAAAGGGTCTCCACGGAATGTGACAAGGCCTGCCCATAAACAAATAGTTGGTGAAAATGCCTCCGACGAGTTCGTAAAGTTCATATGCTAAGAAACAAAAAGGCCCTTAGTTCTAAAAAATCACAGAAAGAAGCAAAACCCCGCACCCTGAACACTCTCTGTTACATATTGAGCAGAAACGGCATAGTTCCCACATTGTCCCAGTCTTTAGGCTATCATGTCACAGTTTTATCAGGATGAGAACAATGTGTTTGTAATTAGTACATCAATTTATTTTAGACTAATTTTAGATCTACAGAAATGTTGTAAAGGTGGGTCATAGAGTTCCTTTCACCCAATTCCTCCCATTGTTAACACCTCACGTCCATGGTACACACGGACAACTGAGGAATTGACATTGAGTACATCAATTTTAAGAAATAACAATTTTTTGCTTAAAAGTTTACTTTTAAAGAAATGGCTTTGGCTTCAGTATAGAGGACATTTTACTGAATGTCTATGGGTAAGTCCATTTCAACATTGTTATCTCTGAACCACTCAAACCAGGGACTGATAGTGCCGCTGAGTTTGCAAATTAAGATATAAGATCAGAGTTGGGTGAGATTGTCATATTGTCTCCTTTAATTTGGAGAAGGAGAAAGAGGCTGGAGAGAGACTCATAAAACAGACTTTACGACTCACTTCGGGACAGATAGAGAAGCCCACGTTCCAATCCCTTGTCCGAGCTTCTGCAATTACATTTCCGCAGGAAGAAAGAGAAGGAATTAGAAACAGGATAATGTAGTCTTAAATCACCATTCTTAGCCTTTGCCTTCTTGTGGGAGCCCTGAATTTTTATAACATGGCCCTCATATTGAATAGTGTGACACAACGAAAAACACAACTGGTTTGACCCTTCCTCAATAAAAAATCATTTTGTCTGACATCCAATAAAACCTGTGTATGAGTCTCCGCTAAGCTCCAGCGTCTCCTCCAGTTGGCAAAGGAAAACATCGTAAACATGTACAGCAAAGCCAAAGTTCTCTTTCAGTATCATTTACGAAGAGCTGATCACTTAACATTTCTGCGTAACAGTCCCCAAGCCTGAGGATGAGCGTCACTTCCCAACCCTGAACCCACTGGAAATGCACAGTATTGTGGCATCCAGGACCCAGTGCCCTGAGGCTTCGAGACTCTGGTGTGGGCCATTCTCACTGGGGTTAGGTGATATCTCATGGGGTTTGATCTGCATTGCTCTTATAATCAAGCATTTTTTCAAATGTTTGTTAGCCATTTGTCTGTCTTCCTCAGAGAAAATTCTGTTCATCTCTCCTGCCAAGTGGTAGATGGGATTGTTTTCTCTTTTTTGTTGATTAATTTATCTGTAGATTCTAATTATCAACCCTTTGTTAGATTCGTAACATGCAAATATCTTTTCCCATTCTGAAGGTTGTCTTATTGCTTTACTTGCTGCATCCTTAGCTATGCAGAAGATTTTCAGCTTAATTAAGTCTCATTTGTGTATTTTTGTTGTTGTTGCATAGCTGCTAAAGTCTTTGTCATAAAACCTTTCCCAGACATTTGCATTAGCTTGTTCATCTCAGCTCAATTTACAATCATCAAAATGTGGAAGCAACCTAAATGCCCATCAACCTAGAAATGGATTAATAAATTGTGGTATATGTACACCATGGAATACTATTCAGCCATTAAAAAAGACAAAGACTTTACATCTTTTGTATTAACCTGGGTGGAGTTGAAACACATTCTTCTTAGTAAAGTGTCGCAAGAATCCAATGTACTAAAAACTAATATGAAGCCAGTAATGAGCTAATACTTGCCCACACAAAAGAAAAACTCAAATCAATTGAAGATGGGGAGCAGGGGAACAAGGAATGGCGAGGGAGATGGTTGTGCTCCCCACTAATGGGCACAATGTTAGAGTTATGTACGGCATACCTCCTGGCGGCAGGGCACAATTATAAGAGGGACTCTACCTAACAAATGCAAACATTGTAGCCTAATTCTTTGTACCCTCAAATTAACCTGAAATAATAATAAAGAAAAAAGACCAAAAAAAAAATATCCGGCATTCTGAGAATTAGAACATTAGAATTGAAATACTCTTATGAAAGGAAAGATATAATGTGATCAAGATGTTAGACTAAATCTGAACCACTCTAGCAACAACTAGTTGACAACCAAAATGTCCTGCTTGATGTCACTAGAAGTGGATGTTGGGTGTAATGTTGGGTGTAATGCATTACAGTGCTTTTCCCCCAGAAAGCACAGGAGAGACCCACAAGCTTTCACCATCCAAGCTTACCTCAGGCATCAGCAGCACCAAGAAAGCTAGCCCTGTGTCTGAGCGTACACAGGAGGGGACTTCGCCAACTCCTCCAAGTCTTGTGATAAGACAAGTCCAGATGAGATCAAGAAGGAGAAAGGTTCATGCCTCACAGAGAGTTTGGGCAGCTTTTCCAAGTATTTGCACTCTGTAATGCTAACAAACCAATACAGAGCTACCATGAACATGAATGTATTACTTTCATGTGACTGCTTTTCAGAAAGTATGTCACAGCACTTTGGCACGCAGTAATAGCCTGAGGTCTGCACCATTTACTGAAAGTCAAACACAATATTCCAAAGTATTTTGCCTCTCATTTCTAATTCCTATTCCTTTTTTTAATTTCAGGTTGATATGAGAGTACAGATATTTACGTTGTATTTTTTTATTTCTAAGGTAAAGTTCAAGTTGCAGTTGGGCCCTTCACCTAGGGGGCGTGCTGGAAATCTTCACATTGAGCACTGTAGGTGAGATTCCACCAATCACCTTTCCTCCCCTCCTTTCTCTTTTCCTTCCTCCCTTTCCCCTGCCCAACAACTTGTGTTTTGCTTTTGTGTGGGCATGTAGTTGTTTATATATTGGTTTCATGTTAGTATTGAGTACATTGGATGCTTTTTTCCCCCATTCTTGAGATACTTTACTAAGTATAATGTATTTCAACTCCGTCTACGTAAACACAAAAGATGTAAAGTCCCTGTCTTTTCTTATGGCTGAATTGTGTTCCATCATGCACACATACCACAGTCTGTTAATCCATTCATGGGTTGATGGGCACTTGGGTTGCTTAAACACATTGGCAATTGTGAAGTGAGCTGCAGTAAACATTCTGGTGCAAATGTCCTGTGGTAAAATAATGTTTTTCCTTTTGGATGGATACCTAGGAATGGGACTGTGGAATCAAGTGGAAGGTTCCCTTTTAGTTCTTTGAGAATTCTCCATACTTCTTTCCAAAGAGGTTGTGATAGTTTGTAGTCCCACCAGCAGTGTAAAAATGTTCTCTTCTCTCCACATCCACACCAGCATTTGCAGATTCAGGATTTTGTGGTGTGGGCTGATCTCCCTGGAGTTGGTGTTGTCTCAGAGTGGTTTTGATTTCAATCCCTGTTCCTAAGGTCAGAAAG
>CAUYRH010147931.1:0-12276 GCA_963574655.1 Perodicticus potto | reverse complement strand
TTCGTAATGGCTAAGTCATGGAAGAAACCTAAGTGCCCATCGATCCACAAATGGATTAATAAATTGTATACCATGGAATATTACGCAGCCTTAAAGAAAGATGGAGACTTTACCTCTTTCATGTTTACATGGATGGAGCTGGAACATATTCTTAGCAAAGTATCTCAAGAATGGAAGAAAAAGTATGCAATGTACTCAGCCCTACTATGAAGCTAATTTATAGCTGTCGTATGAAGGGTATAACCCAACTATAACACAAGAATATGGGGAAAGGTACAAGGGAGGGGAGGGGAGGGGAGGGGGGAGGTTGAGGTGGAGGGAGGGTAATTGGTGGGGCCACACCTACAGTGCATCTTAGAAGGGTACATGCGAACCTTACTAAATGCAGAATACAAATGTCTTCATATAATAACTGAGAAAATGCCAGGAAGGCTATGTTAATCAGTTTGATGAAAATAGTTCAGATTGCATATGAAACCAGCACATTGTACCCCTTGATTGCACTATTGTACACAGCTACGATTTAATAATAAAGACAAAAAAAAAAGAAAATAAAAAAGAAAATCCAATATTGTTAAGATGTCAGTTTTTCCCAAATTCACCTATGGATGCAATTTAATTCCAATCATAATCCCATTTGGATTTTTACAAACGTTGACAAGCTCTTTCTAAAATTTACATAGAAATTCAAAAGATCCAGAATATTAAAAAAATTTTTGAAAAAGAAGAACAAAGTTAGAGAACTTTAATTATTTGACTTTATGATTTAAAAAAAAAACCAGTGGTAATCAAGACAGTATGGTACTAGGACAAACAGGTTAATGGAAAAGAATAGAGATCCAGAAATAGACCAACACTTAATATGGTCATCTGACTTTTGAAAAAGATGCGAAAACAATATAATAAGGAAAGAAAAATATTTTCAATAAGTTATGCTTAAAAAGCTGAATATGAAGACATTTTCTGCTCATTAAAATGAATAGAAAGATTCCAAGAAAAAATTCCCACATTATATGTATGACAAAGGCCTTGTGTCCAAAGTATATGAAAAACTCATTCAACTCAAAAATAAAACAGACAATTCAATTAAAAATTGGGCAAAAATTTTGAGTAGACCTTTAGCAAAGGAAGATACTTAAGTGGTCAAAGAATATAGTTTAAAGAGTTCAATATCATTTGTCATCAGGGAAATTCGAACTAAAACCACAATGAGATATCACATGACGAAGACATCAGAATAGCAAAGATAAAGCTTTTTACACCACTGGATCTGGGCAAGGATGCGGAGAAGCCACAGTTCTCATACCTTGCTGGTGAGATGTAAACTGCCACAATCACTTTGGAAAGTTATGACAGGGCCTTATAAAGGTAAAACCATATGCCTACTCTGTGCCCAGCAGTTCTACTCATAGGTATTTACCTCATTATGTTAGTTTTCTATGGCTGCCGTAACAACTTTAACTGGCTTTAATGTAGTGGCTTCAAACAACATAAATTTGTTATCTTACAGTTCTGGAGGTCAGGGGTTTGACACAGGTTTCACTGAGGTGAAAATCAGTGTTAGGAGGACTGCGTTTTTTCCTGGAGGTGAGTCTAAGGGTGAATACCTTCCCTTGCCTTTCCTAGCTTCTAAGGCCTGTCTGAATTCTTCATCTTGGAGCCCCATTGCTTCCTTAAGTTGGCAGAGGTGTCCTGAATCTGTCTCACACTGAGTAACTCTGATCTCTGCTTCCATTACCAGATGGCAGAATTTCTTTCTTCCATCTCTCTTTTTTAAGGAACTTTGTGATTATTTGGGGACTACCTGCATATCCCAGGATCATTTCCCTATCCTTAATTTAATCACATGTGAAAAGTCCTTTTTTATCATATGAGGTAACACATTCATAGGTTCTGATAATAAAATATAAACATTTTAAGGGATCATTATTCTGCCCACCACAATCTACCCTCAGGCCCCCTAAGATTCACATCTGTGCAACTTGCCAAATACATTCACCCTATCTCAAGGTCCCCCAAAGTCTCCACCCACTACAGTATCAGCTCAAAGTTAAAAAAAAAAAAAAATCTCATTTAAATCTCATCAGCTCAGAAGTTCCAAATATTATCATCAGTATACTCTAGATTAGATAGGGCAAGGTTCTGATTATAATTCCTCTCCACCAATGCAGCTGTGAAGCTTGAAAACAAGTTATTTGCTCCCAAGACACAATGGTGGGACCAAGCCATTGAGAAATAGGGTTGGGCAAGCCCCAGATTTCAAAGTCTGGGAATAATCCTCTCTGGCTCTTGGCTCTGGGCTTGGCCTTCTGGGCTTGAGGCTTCACCCTCTGAGTCACCTTCTCTTCATGAAAGGTAGCACATGTGTGTAGGTGAGTAATTTTATCAGCCTGTTAACCTGTGATGAGAATTTCAAGGTTCAATAGCCTTCTTTCCTTTCATTCTCTTAGTCCCAGAGGGCTGTGTGTCCTCACATACTGAGTGGGTATCCTGCGGACGTCATAGGGACTCCATTAAACCAGCCTCCTCTGCAGATCTTTGCCAGATAATCTCATCTCTATCTGGGGCTTCTGCTTGGTTTTCTGTGCTGCTGTAATAAAGTATCTCAAACTTAGTGGCTTAAAACAGCACAAATGTATTATCTTGCAATTCTGCGGGTCTCCCTGGGCTAAAATCAAGGTGGTGCTCTTTCCCGGAGCGTCTAGGGGACAGCAGAAATGAAGGCATGCGTGCACGTACACACAGAGACATCAACGACAAACCCAACTTATACAAAGAGCTTGATTCAGACTAGCCCCAAACTGGATACAACTGTCACCAAGAGAACGGATCGACAAAGTTAGTATATTCATACAAAGAAGTATGTGGGTCACTTCACTATGGACATTTTGAGACAGGCTGTGTTGAGGTCCATTATTTCACTTTGACGAAACACTGTTGACAGCAATTTTTGCTTGGCTTATCAATGTTGCTGGGAGGGCTTCATTTGTTTCCATCTGCACGGATTACATTTCTTGATTTTTATGTATCTCAAAACTTTCATAATGACCCACGTGTGACAACATAGTATACAAAAGAAGCAAATACTGGATAGGCAAGGATATGGCTGAATTTCAAAAAAAATTCCTTTGAGCAAAAGAAGCCTTAAACAGAAACATTAAGTATGATATGATTTTATTTACGTGACTCCTAGAATAGAAAAAACTAATTTATGGGAGGAAAAATCTAAACAGTGACTACCTGGTGATAGGATATTAGGGACAGAAAATGTCTGGAAAAGGGCAAGGTGGAACTTTCTGGAGCTATGGTAATGTTCTACATCTTAATTTATTCAGATGCACACGTGCAGACGGTTGCCAAAACAAATCAAATGGAACATTTAGAAATTATGTATTCATTTTACCAGAAAACTCAAAAAGAACTATAAATAAATACAGTACTCTAGCTAACTATAAATAAATACAGGACTCTACGCTGAAATATTTGGAAGGTTGTATGCTCATATTTGCAACTGACTTTAATTTCAATTAAAAAGTAAACTGGATTGATAGATGGAGGGATGAACAGAGGGATGAACATGAGGCAAATACAGAAAATATGAAATATAGAATCTGGAAGTGAACATGTAGGTATTTACTGTAAAGTCAACTTTCAACTCTGAATGTTTAACAATTTTAATAATAAAATGTTGGAAGGAAAATCACCACCATTCTCTTCCGTCTCTTTGGACTAAACCAGTGGTGAGAATCTAACAAAGATTCTAAAGGTTTTTTTCACGCATCGCTGTCCACCACTTTCCAACTCCCATGTAGCACATACCTCTTCCAAACAAACCTCAAACAAGTACTTCTGCAAGCAAGTTAAAAGTTAGAAAAAGTATCACCAACTTTCTCAGAAAGGACACTTGAGAGGATAGACACGAAACATCTCATACCATTAATGGTATCAGCAATATCTTTAGAAAGTGGCGGGGCCTGTGGCTCAGTGAGTAAGGTGCCAGCCCCATATACCGAGTGTGGCGGGTTCAAAAGTCCGGCCCTGGCCAAACTGCAACAACAACAAAAATAGCCAGGTGTTGTGGCAGGTGCCTGTAGTCCCAGCTACTCAGGAGACTGAGGCAATAGAATTGCTTAAGCCCAAGAGCTGGAGGTTGCTGTGAGCTGTGACACTACCAAGGGCAATACAGTGAGACTCTGTCTCTAAAAAAAAAAAAAAAAAAACTTTAGGAAGTTCGCATAGTTGGAACTCCATCACTGTGTGGCTGGCTCTAATTAGAGCAGCTTGTTACTTGAGTCAATAAATCCTACAATTCAAGTCACCACTAAAGACTTGACTTAACAAAAAGTGTTAACATTGGAGAACTTTAAAGACTGTTGTGGTTTTAACATTCAGTTGACTCTTGAATAACACGGGTCTAAACTGCATGGGGCCACTTACAGGTGGATTTTTTTTTCAATAAATATATTGGAAAATTTTTGGAGATTTGTGACAATTTGGAAAAGACTCAGACCAATTGGCACCTGAGACAGCAGGACCAACCCTTTCTTTTCTTTCTCCTCCTCAGCCTACAGACATGAAGATCTTTATGGGGCTCCACTTCCTCTTATTGAATAGTAAATATTAATATATTTTCTCTTTCTTATAATTTTCTTAATAATGTATTCTTTTCTCTAGATTATATTATTGTATTAAAACAACATATAATACACAGCACATGCGAAATATTTGTTAAACCATCTGTTTAAGTTGTTGGAAAGGCTACTGGTCAGCAGTAGCCATTAGTAGTTAAGTTTTGAGGGAGTCAAAAGTTACAGATTTTCGATTGTGTGGGGGATAGGGTAGGACCCCCTGGTCCTTTGACCCTCTGTGCTTTTCAGCTGTCAAGTGTATTGTATTAAAAAGCTGAATGATTTTTCCTCCATGTTTAATTTTGGTACTGGTTAGAAATCACTAAAAGGGTAACTTCTATGGTAAGATTAGATTTTTAAAACAACATAGCAAATTAACTCTTTATAGTATTGCTGTCATCTTTACAAGGGGGCTCTTCTAGTACTAAATAGCTCCAGGTTGTCTGAAAGCTGTATAGAATTCTCATTTTCACAGACAAAATCTTATTCCACTCACAAAATGAATATGCTTTAAGCTAAAAGGTGATTATGTGTGCAAAGCACTTAACCAAATGGGAGACCTAAATGGTTATTAATTAGAGGAAGTCATTGTTTGACACATTCTTTATTCTGCTCCTTTTAGATATTTAAATTTATTGCTTTCCATTTATACAATTTATAGGAGAGAGGGTGGTTCAGCTTTTTTCCTGCTAAAAAACTCAAAGTGATTTGAAAGGCAGAGGAGAAGCGCAGTGGGCTAATAGGCCACTTTATCTTTTAGCAAATGCAAGAACAGATGAATACTCTGTGAAGCTAATTGTAATTGGAAGGACTACCCGTTGCAGAATGCTAAGTAGTTTTGTTTTAACCTTTGCTCCCTTCTTGATGACAGGCAGGACCATCTAAGAGACATCATAGCATCGTAATGTCTTCTGACGTGTCTGATTCTTGTAAGACAAACATTAGCCATATCAACCCTGGTAGGGAAGAGTCTTCTCTTGAGTTTCATCCATCCACATGTAATTTTGCACTGATTCTAATTAAGAAAAATTCCAGGCTGTTCATGGAAGATAGGTGGAATAAAAACAAAGGATTTGAGGAGACAGGTGAAAGAATTTATAAAAATCAGTGTTTCAAGTGACAGGGTAGGAAGTGGGGGAGATGGTAGGAGATGTAGCTTTGCTTGCCAATCTGGAGTATTTAAAATGCTTCCTTGTGTCAATGGGCCCCTGTCTCTGCTCCTGTGGCCCCGAGGAACCCACTCCCAAGTCAGTCTCTATAGATACAAGTTCCAGGGATAATTTAGGAGGATATAAGATGCCCAGAACATTAAAATTGTATTTGTATATTACTAAATAATCAGTCAGCCTTTTCTAAGCACCTTCTCTATGCAGGGCATTATGGGAGATTGGCAGATAGGAAGAGACCTAAGATAGGGACCTTCCCCGAGGAGCTGACAGTCTCAGAGTGTGGTCAGTGCATATATGTGGTCCACACCCTGACAGCTGGGGACTTGAATATCTTACTGCCTGAACAACCAAGACACAGAACAGACAAATGGTTCATCTCAGCAAATAGTGGCAGGACAGAGTAAAATTGAGCTGTAGTGACCCCCTAGTTTATTATATTCCTTTCATAGAACAATTTGCCCTATTAATATAAAGTGAAGTATAGAATATAAATTGGTACAAAGGGGAGTCACTGGGTGATAAAGTACTAGAACTTGGGGGGAGGGAAGTAACTAAAATATCGTCACATAGAGAGCAATTCTTTTTTAAAAAAATTAAATCATGGCTGTGTACATTAATGCATTTATGGTGTACAATGTACTGGTTTTATATACAATTTGAAATACTTACAACAAACTGGTTAACATAGCCTTCTCTGCCCTTTCTTAATTATTGTGTTAAGACATTTATACTCTACACTTAGACTATTTGACATGTACCTGACCAATTACCTTCCCTGCACCTATCCTTCCCCCTCCCCTTCCCTCCCTCTCCTCTTCCTCCTTCATCTTGGGCTATAGTTGGTTTATAGCTTTCATAAGGAAGTGTGGGTGATTATATATCAGTTTCATAGTAGAGTTGAGTACATTGGATACTTTTTCTTCCATTCTTGAGATACTTTAAGAGTGCATGGAGCTCCTGAGGGGGAAGAAGCAGGGGTCATGAGCAGAACTATGGGACCCCTCTGGCCTCTGCTCTGTCTTCCATGTTCATTGACATGGCTTGCCTAGGGCCTGTTTGAACTCTGTGGTTTCAGCTAAGATTAGCCAAGATAAGAATGTTCTGCTGTGAAGAAATAAGGAGGGAAGTAAAAAGGAAAAAAGGGAAGAAGGAAGGAGGGAGAAAGAAGGAAGGAAGGAAGGAAGGAAGGAACGAAAGAAGGAAGGAGAAAGAAGGAAGGAAGGAAAAGGAAAGGAAAGGAAAGGAAAGGAAAGGAAAGGAAAGGAAAGGAAAGGAAAGGAAAGGAAAGGAAAGGAAAAGAAAGGAAAGGAAAGGAAACACTGATCTAAGCCAGCTCTCCTATTGGACCTGAGAGCAGAGAGGTTTGATAACTGACTCAAGGCTATGCAGCTTGCGTATCTCCTGACCATGGCCCTTCCTGCTGTCGTGCTGATGTGGTACCGTCCGTGGCACATGCTCCAGCTGACCTATCCAATAGCCTCTCTGCATGCCTTCCTGTCCAAGCCCTTTTCTTCCTCTCCTTCAGAACTTGGTATTAACCCATATGCTGGAGGTTGAAATGTTTGAATTTTTTGCATGACTCTTGACAAACTCCCAGCACACAAGTATCTGCAGCAGTGACTGACTCTGTGTACCACGTGGTAACATGTACCCTGGGGAGGCAAAATCAGACTTTGGCCGTGACCTTGAGCAGTGCGATATAAATAACTCTCATGTACTATCACTCCAATAAAGGATAAAGGCATAAATGGATTAATCTTCATTTATGGGGTATTAGGGAAGGCTGAGTCCTTCCCAGGCCCAGGGGTGAATCTTCATCTATTAAGATTATGATGTGGTTTGTAGTGGATGTGGCTGCCTGTCATCTTTTGGATAACCTTTCTATAAGTATTTGGGGAAAACGGACATCAATCTGGGCTGCACTTTCCTCTGGTGCTTGATTGAGTAGTGACACTGGGGCTGTCTCTTCATTGGGCCGAGTCTGGAGGCTTATTTTGGAGACTTTGTTGTTGGGAGCTTACCTCCCAGCCTAGTTCTCAGGCCCTTTTCCAAATACTGTGGGCTATCCCACAATTGTTTAATTTTTATACTTATATTATAGAAAGTTTGAAAACGACACAAAAGTAGAGCATCATACAATAATGCCCATATATTCATCCCCATCTTCAAAAATTACCCCAAATTTGTCAACCACGTTCTACATAACCACTTCCACTATTTTCCCTAGAGTATTTTGAAATAAATACCAGGCATCATGCAATTTGCCCAATGAATACCTTACCATGCCATTTTTAAACACAATCAATAACATCTAATGCTCTAAGTATCATCTAATATCTAGTCCATATTTAAATTTCCCCAATTGTCTGACATACATCTTTTTGTGGTTGGTGGCTTCATCCAAAGGTTTACATTATTGTAGTTGATTGTGATGTTTCTTAAGGGTCTCTCGTTCCAATAATCACCCTCCCTTCTCCCTGGCCACAACAATGATTTGTTGGAAAACCAGATCCTTTGCTCATAGAATGTAGTATATCCTACTGTATCCTAGAGGATTTTTCCCTGTAGCACTGTTTAGCTAGTTCTACTCCCAGTATTTCTTAAACTGGTAGCTGGAGGTTTGATTAAGATTCAGGTTTAATGTCATGGTTCTACAAGAATACTTCCCAGGAGGTGCTAGGTACTTGTAAAGCATCACAGCACGAGATACATGTTGTTAGGTCCTCCTTTTAGAGGTGCTAAGATTGATGAGTGGGTTATGATCAATATCTTTTAAAGAAATTCCTCTTCTATTTTTATCAGCTACAATCAGCTTTTGAGGTCTATAATGAAGTGATCTGACTCATTTATGTGGTGATTCTCTTCCTGAATAGGCACATGGATAGCTTCTGGCCATTGAGATGTGATGCAAAGTTTGCAGCAAAAGTTCTATGCAGGCTTCCTCACCCTTCAGATCCAAATTTCTGATGATTAGACCTGCAAATGCTTAAATGTGACTATTAACAAGAACTTTGTAAAAGTAGTGAGAAAAAAGTTTTAAACCGCTAAAAAAAAATTAGAAAATACAATAGTAGAAATATTAATATAAAAAAAAAAGAAATATTAATATTTGGCAAGCTTAATAGCTCATTCTCCTCTCATTAACAATTTAATGCTAAAATTTCTTGTAGGACTACAAATGGATTTTTCATTGAATGCTATTTTTATATCAAATATTTCAAAACAATTCAAAGTCCTAATTTGTAGATGCACAGTTAAATGTTAGGGACCCTGGAGTTAGCTCAGATGCTACTAAATGCTAATATTAGCTGTAAGTGGACAGACAGATCTAATACATATAAAGGCAAATGTCTGAGCCACCCTCGGGAGTTGTGCCTGCCAGGAGCCCTTGAAATACCCTATACTCCCTCTCCCGAACTTGGATTCCATACCATACCCTTCGAGCATATAGAACATGAACATTTGCAGCAGTGTCACTTGAGAAATCCCCATCTGGTGGTAGAACACCTCCTTGCTACACTTAGCATGTTGTGGGGGACCTGTACAAACCATCTTGACCTGGGCCATCCTGAAGAGCCCAGCTGAGGATGCTCAGAGCAGGAGGCAACCTGCCCAAGGATCACAGCTGGTTGCCCAAGGATGGCAAGAGCCATATCTCGTAGCACCCTCTTTCCACCACCTTGAGATAGGTCTTCTATGCAACAATACATAAATTGTGTTCAGGTTACAATGCCCTTATTATATTTTAACTGTAAAAGAAATGGATAATATGTCATTCCTTATTCACATGGCAGTTAAATTTCAGATAATGATCACAACGAAGATCATCTCTGTAAAAAGAAGGAATCTAATAGAGTCGATGCTTCTGGCACCTGAGTCTCGGTCCCTGAGCCCACCTCTGATTGAGGGTACAGCAGTGGGGGACAGTGATGTGAGAGCTCAGTCTCATCATGGGCTGCCAGTGCCACATCTTAGGAACATTCTGCCACAATGCCCTCCCCCAAGATGGCACAGATCAGTGAGTGTAAGAGAGTTAACATTGCCAGAGGCAACCCTCATCCAAAAGTGGAGGCTAGAGGGGATGATCCAGCCTCCAGTCTCTCAGGCGGATTTGGGGGAGGTTTTCATAATTTTTCCAAATTCCTGCAGCAGACCTTGACCTTGTCCTGGACTATGCACCCTCATTGTGGCTTTTCCTTCCACCTGCCCCTCTCACTTTCCCTGCTCACTCATTCCTACTTCCTGGCATCACCTTCCAAATAAACCACCTGGACCCAAGACCTTGTCCTGGGATCTGATCTGTGAGGAAGCCACACTAAGAACTCTAATATTAATCTAATATTTAAATTATTACCATATGAGAATATTGCCTATCACATGTACTGATTTTATGAACCTGTTGAAAATAAAATGTGGATCTTCAGGGGCGGAGCAAGATGGCTAACTGGAAGCAGCTTCTGAAAAAGGCTCCTGTCCAAAAGGGAAGATAACCTCCAGAAACTGTGCAATTAAGCTAAATACTGGGAGCCCAGCCGAGAGAGAGAAGTGATTTCTGCGGGTCACCTCTGCTGAGACTGGCTGCGACCCCAAGAAAGCAAGCTTCAGGTACAAAATTCGTCTGAAAGGAAGAGTGTCTGTCCCCTCCCCCAAGAAAGCTCTGAGTATCTTGCTTTTCTGTTTCCTTTCTTTTTTTTCTCCTCTTTTGCTCCTGCGGGTTTTCTACACACAAGCAGTGAACTGTGGAACTCTTGTCTCACCCCATGGAAGAGTGCTGTGAGAAGTGGGGTGTGTTTCCCCCTAGCACCCTGGTGTGACTCTGAAAACTCTATTGCTAGGCAGAAAAACTGAACTAAAGTTTTCCCCACCATTCTGAACTTACTGTACACCCTTCTCCCCTTACCTGATGAACCAAAAGCCTAACCCCCACTGAGACTGAGGGAGGAGGTCCCTGAGCAGTGCTCCACCCCCGCCTGCCGGAACAAGCACCCCACCAGGAAAAGACTCCAGGGGGGCCGTGGTAAGCCTCACTCCCTCCAGCCAGGGAAGCTGCAGGTGAGTGCCTGGCCCTGCACCCCATGCTTGCCTGGCTTCCGCAGGCCCACTGTCTGCTAGAAACTCTGACGGTGACTGCCAGACCTCGGCAGGTCTGCCTCCAGCCAGGAACTCCCCCGGCAACCGCGCGGGGCTCTGCCTGGCACCTGCAGGGACCTCGCAGGCTCCCCCCGGCCAGTAAATCCCCTGGTGACCATGCGGCCCTGTGCCCCAAGCCTGCAGGGTTTCCACAGGCCTGCCTTCTACCAGGAACTCTGCCCGCAACCTCCAGGCCTCTGCAGGCCCACCCCCTGGCCAGGAATTCCCCCGGCAGCTGCCAGGCCCTGTGCCCCGTGCTTGCCTGGCTTCTGCAGGCCCGCCGTCTACTAGAAACTCTGCCGGCAACCACCAGGCCTCTGCAGGTCTGCCCCTGGCCAGGAACTCCCCCAGCGACTGCACAGGACTCTGCCTGGCACCCGCAAGGACCCTGCAGGTCCGCCCCTGGCCAGTAAATCCCCTGGCGACTGTGCGGCCCCATGCCCGAGCCTGCAGGGCTTCCACAGGCCTGCCTTCTGCCAGCCACTCCGACTGCAACCACCAGGCCTCTGCAGGCCCACCCTGGGAAAGGAACTACCCTGGCAACCACCTGGCCCTGCACCCCATGCTTGCCAGGCTTCCGCAGGCCCGCCGTCTGCTACAGACTCTGCCAGCAACTGCCAGGCCTCTGCAGGTCTGCCCCCAGCCAGGACAGTCCCGGCGACCATGCGGGCCTCCACCTGGCAACCACGGGGCCTCTGCAGGCTGGCCTTCTGCCAGGGACTCCCACTGTGGACCACTAGGGCTCTGCAGGCCTGCCGCCAGCCAGGAACTCCCCCGGTGACTGTCTGGCCCTGCATCCCACACTTGCTGGGCTTTTGTAGGTCTGCTTTCTGCCAGGGACTCCGCCTGTGACCGCCAGGCCCCGGGCCAGGATTATTCCCGGCGACTACGCGGGCCTCTGTCTGGCACCCATGGAGCCTCTGCAGGCCAGCCTTCTTCCAGGGACCCCACTGGCAACCTCCAGGCCTCTCTGCAGGCCCACCCCCAGCCAAAAACTTCCCATACAACACACGGCCCTGCGCCCAACACTTGAAGGTCCAGACGCAATGGTGAAAAACAACCATGGGGCGGAATCAATGGAAAAACTCTGGCAATATGAATAATCAGAGTAGACCAACACCTCCAAGTAATGACAAGGCAGACACAGCACAAGATCTCCTGCATAGGCAAATGGCTGAGATGTCTGAAATCGAATTCAGAATCTGGATTGCAAACAAGATCAGTGGAATGGAGGAAAAGATGGAATTAGAATTTCAAGCAGTAATCCAAAAGATGACCCAAAAGATGTCTCAAGAATTCAACGAATTCAAAGACAAAATGACCAAAGATTTTGACACATTGAGACAAGA
>CAUYRH010147921.1:0-39684 GCA_963574655.1 Perodicticus potto | reverse complement strand
ATGCTGAATTTTGTCAAATGTGTTTTCTGCATCTATTGAGAGAATCATATGGTCTTTGTTTTTCTGTTTATGTGGTGAATTACATTTATAGATTTGTGTATATATGTGTGTGTGGATATATATACACACACATATATATATTTTCCCTTTTGGAGATAATCTTACTCTGTGCTTTGAGTAGAGTGCTGTGGCATCCCAGCTCACAGCAACCTCAAACTCTTGGGCTCAAGTGATACCCTTGCCTTAGCCTCCTGAGTACCTGGGACTATAGGCACCTGCCACAACACCTGGCTAGTTTTTCTATTTTTAGTAGAGACAGGGTCTCACTTTTTCTCAGGCTGGTCTTGAACTCTTGAGCCCAGGTGATCCACACACCTTGGCATCCAAGAGTGCTGGAGTTACAGGTGTGAGCTATTGCACCCAGCGTGTATAATGAACCAGTCTTGCATCCCTGGGATGAAGTCCACATAGTTGTGATGAATAATTTTTTTCATGCATAGCTGAATTCTATTTGCTAAGATTTTATTGTGCATTTTAGCATCAATATTCATTAATGATATTGGTCAGTAGTTTTTGCAGTTGTTGTATCCTTTCTTGGTTTTGGTATCAGGGTGATATTTGCTTCATAGGAGTGTGGCAGGGTTCCTTCCTTCTCAATGTTTTGGAATAGATTCTGCAATATGGGTACAAGCTCTTCTTTGAAGGTTTGGTAGAATTCTGGTGTGAATCCATCTGGTCCAGGATTTTTTTTGTTGAAAGCTTTTTTGTTGTTTCTTCAATCTCAATGCTTGATATTGGTCTGTTCAAGAGTTCTATTTCTTCCTGGTTGCATCTGGGAACATAGTATGATTCCAGAAATTTGTCCATTTCCACCATATTTTCAAATTTCTGTGATAGAGATTTTTGCAGTATTCATTGATGATATTTTGTATTTCTGTGGTATCTGTTGTTATTTTCCTTTTTTGTTTCTGATTTGGTTTGTTAGAGATCTTACTTTTCTCTTTCTGGTTAATCTGGCCAAGGGCTTATCAATTTTATTAATCTTTTCAAAGAATCAACTTTTTTTGTCAGTCTTCTGAATGGTTCTTTTTTTCTCAGTTTCATTTGGTTCTCATCTGATTTTGGTTATTTCTTTTCTTCTGCTGGGTTTGGGATTGGATTGCTCTTCCTTTCCCAGTTTCTTGAGATGATTCATTAGATCGTTTATTTTCACTGTTTCTGATTTCTGGATGTGGACATTTAATGCAGTGAATTTTCTTCTTAGTACTGCTTTTGTAGCATCCCACAGGTTTTGATAGTTCATGGCCTCATTGTAATTTTGTTCAAGGAATCTAATGATTTATCTCCTCCTTGACCCAGCTATCGCTGAGCAATTGGTTGTTTCCACCTGATCTTGATAACTACTGTTTTATAGTAAATTTTAAAAACAGGAAATGTGAGTCATACAATTTTGGTCTTTTTCAAGATTGTTATGGCTATTCTGGGTGCTCTATACATACATATGAGTTTTATGAATTCAAACTTCTGATAATTTCCACAAAGAGGCCAACTGAGATTCTGATGGGATTGCCTTGGTTCTGTAGACCAGTTTAGAGATGTGCTATTAAAAATATTAAGTCTTCTGATCCATGAACATGGATGGATGTCTCTCCATTTATTTGGGTCTTTAATTTCTTTCAACAATATTTTCTAGTTTTCAATTTATGTACGTACAAGTCTTGCACTTCTGTGGTTAAATTTAATCTTAAGTATTTTATTCTTTTTGGTGCTATAGTAAATAGAATTCTTTTCTTTTCTTTTCTTTTTTTTTTTTGAGACAGAGTCACACTGTGTCGCCCTCAGGAGAGTGCCGTGGCGTCACAGCTCACAGCAACCTCAAACTCCTGGGCTTAAGCGATTCTCTTGCCTTAGCCTCCCAAGTAGCTGGGACTATAGGCACCTGCCACAACGCCTGGCTATATGTTGTTGCAGTTGTCATTGTTGTCTAGCTGGCGTGGGCAGGGTTTGAACCCACCAGCCTTGGTGTATGTGGCCCGCACCATAACCACTGTACTAGGGCGTCAAGCTTAGAATTATTTTCTTAATGTTCTTTTCAGACTGTTCAATGTTAGCATATGGGTATACAATTGATTTTTATGTATTAATTTTACATGTTGCAAATTTGCTGAATTTGTTTATTAGTTCTGACAGTTTTTTGTGGATTCTTTGTACAAAGTCATGTCATCTCTGAATAGATCCTTCCTTTCCAACCTGAATGCCTTTCATTTCTTTTTTCTTGCCTGCAATGTTGAACGGAACAGGTAAGTGTGAATATTCTTGTTTTGTTCTTGATCTTGAGACGAAACCATCCTGTCTTTCAACATGAGGTATAATGTTAGCTGTATGTGTGTGTGTGTATATACATATACACGAATTTTTGGTAGATGCCTTTCATGAGGTTCAGGAAGTTTTTTTTCTATTCCTAATTTGTTGAGTGTTTTTCTTTCTTTTTTTTTCTTATCATGAAAGGGTGTTGGATTTTGTCAAATGCTCTTCTGCATTTGATAACATCTATCGAGTTATCATTTGTCTCTTCTCTTTTAATCTATTAATATCATGTTTTACATTAATTAGTTTTCAGCTATTAAACCAAACTTGCATTTCTGGAATAAAATCCCACTTGTTCATGGTACTGTATTCAGTTCTCTTAGTATTCTGTTGAGGATTTTTGCATCCATACTCACAGAGATATTAGTCTTCAGTTTTCTTCTGATGTGTTTGTCTGGTTGTGGTATTGGTCTTGTGGTACTATTCTCACAGAATGAGTTGGGAAATATTTCCCTTCTCTGAAGTTTTTGGAAATATATTGCAAACTTTTGGTGTTAGTTTTCTTTTTTAAAGTTTGGTAGACTTCACTAGGGAAGCTACCTGGTCTTAGGCTTTTCTTTATGAGTTTTTATTTTTATGGTCATTACTCATTATAGGTCTGTTCAGATTGTCTATTTCTTCTTGGGTCAGTTTCAGTAGTTTGTGCCTTTCGAAGAATTTGTCCATTTTATCCACATTATTGAATTTGTTGTGATACAATTTGATCACAGTATTCCTTAATAACCATCTTTTTCTGTAAGATCAATAGTAATGCCCCCTCTTTCATTTATGGCTCTAGTAACTTGACTCTTCTTTATTTCTCTTGGTCAACCTAGCTAAGGGTATGTCAGTATTGTTGAAATTTTCAAAGAATCATCTTCTGGGCTTAGCGCCCATAGTTCAGTGGTTAGGGAACCAGCCACATACACTGGGGCTGACAAACAACAATGACAACTACAACAAAAAAGTAGCCGGGTGTTGTGGCAGGTGCCTGTAGTCCCAGCTACTTGGGAGGCTGAGGCAAGAGAATCGCTTAAGCCCAAGCTGTGATACCACGGCACTCTACTGTGAGCTGTGACGCCATGGCACTCTACCCAGGGTGACATAGTGAGACTCTGTCTCAAAAAAAGAATCAGATTCTGACTTCATTTATTTATTTACTTATTTTTGAGACAGAGTTTCACTATTTCGCCTTCGGTAGAGTGCTGTGGTGTCACAGCTCACAGCAACCTCAAACTCTTGGGCTTAGGCAATTCTCTTGCCTCAGTCTCCCAAGTAGCTGGGCCTACAGGTGCCCACTACAATGCCTGTTGCAGTTGTTTAGCTGGCCTGGGCCAGGTTCGGACCCACCACCCTCGGTGTATGTGGCTGGTGCAGTTACCACCGTGCTACACGTAGCTGCCGAGCCACAGCTTCTGACTTTTTTTATTTTCTCTATTTTTTTCTCTTTATTTTATTAATTTTCACTCTAATACTTATTATTTCCTTCTTTCTGCTTAATTTGTGTTTAATGTGTTCTTTACGTTATTGATTTGAGATATTTCCTCTTTCCTAATGCAGATGTTTGCAGCTATAAATTTCCCTGTAGCACTGTGTTTGCTGGATCCCATAAGTTTTAGTATATTGTATCTTCTTTTTCATCCATCTCAACATGTTTTCTAATTTCCCTCGTGATTTATTCTTGGATTTATTAGTTATTTATTTTTGTTGTTTAATTTTTAAATATTTGTGAATTTCTGAATTTTTTTTGTTAGTGATTCCTAGTTTTATTACATGTGGTTACAGAATAAACTTTGTATTACTTCTGTACTTTGAAATTTATTGAGACTTGGTTTATGGCCTTGCATATGGTCTATCTCAGAGAATGTTCTATATGCACTTAGAAGAATGTGCCTTTTGCTGCCTTTGGGGTGGTGTTTTCTATAGCTATTAGGTCTAGTTGGTTTAGATCGTTGTTCAAGTTTGCCATTTCCTTGTTGCTCTTCTGTGTAGTTCTATGAATTATTGAAGTGGGCATTGAAGTATCATTATTATTGTGATACACTGGGCATTATTATTGTTGATTTGTCTACTTCTTCCTTTGAGTCTGTTTCCTTCGCGTATTTTAATACTCTTTTCTTAGGTACATACACATTTATAGTTGTTATATCTTCCTGATAGATTGACACTTTTATCATTATAAAGTGTCTGTCTTAATTTCTCATAATAATTTTTGTCTTAAAGTCTGTTTCATATGATATTGTTATGGAAACTCCAGGTTTCTTGTGGTTGTTGTTTGCATGATTATTGTTTTCCTTCCTTTTATTTTCAATGTATTTTATCTTTGAATCTAAAATGTGTTCCAAAACCAGATAGCATATATCGAATTTGATTTTTTAATCCATTCTTGCACCTGTTGGTTGGATTAATATATTCACGTTAATTGTCATATTTATATGGTTGAATTTATGTGTGCCATTTTTCTTTTTGTTTCTATAGATGTATCATGTCTTCTTTGTTCCTATATTCCTCCTTTTCTTTCTTTTTTTTTTTTTTGTAGCAAGTGAATTTTTTTTTTTTGCAGTTTTTTTTGGCCAGGGCCAGGTTTGAACCCACCACAACCGGTATACGGGGCCAGTGCCCTACTCCTTGAGCCAAAGGTGCCGCCCTGTAGCAAGCGAATTTTTAATGAGGCATTTTAATATTTTTATGATCATTATACTTTTTAGTTATTTCCTTAGTGGTCAGTCTAGGGATGATCCTATACATCTTATCAGAATCACATTCTGATTGATGATAACTTATTTGTGGTAAAATATAAATGTTACGCCTACTTATCTGCATTTCATTTTCCTCCTATTTAGATATTATTACTATACATATAAAGTCATGAATTGTACAAATGTAACACTATATTTCTTAGAATTTTACTTTATTTAATTTTTTTATTTGTGCAGGAGCTGAGAGAAGAATGGAGAGCAAGTATACCGGTGGCCATAAAGTTTGTGTGCAATTTAAAATCGTGTGCATTGCTTTGTCTCTCTAGATTCCTTTAACTTAAAACAGACCTCCTAACTTTTCACGTTATTGAAATTTTAAAGAGTCCAGACTAGTTGTATTTTTTTTTTTTTTTGAGACAGAGTCTCATTTTGTCCCCCTCGGTAGAGTGCTGTAGCGTCATAGCTCACAGCATCCTCAAACTCTTGGGCTCAAGTGATTCTCTTGCCTCAGTCTCCCAAGTAGCTGGGACTACAGGCGCCCGCCACAATGCCTGGCTATTTTTAGAGATGAGGTCTCGCTGTGGCTCAGGCTGGTCTGGAACCTGTGAGGTCAGACAATCCACCTGCCTCTGCCTCCCAGAGTGCTGGGATTACAGGCATGAGCCACCACGCCCAGACTCAGAATAGTTGTCTTTTTTTTTTTTTTTTGAGACAGAGCCTCAAGCTGTCACCCTGGATAGAGTGCTGTGACATCACAGCTCACAGCAACCTCCAATTCCTGGGCTCTAGTGAGTCTCTTGCCTCCACCTCCCAAGTATCTGGGACTACAGGCGCCCGCCACAACGCCCGGCCATTTTTGGTTGCAGCCATCATTGTTGTTTGGCAGGCCCGGGCTGGATTCGAACCCGCCAGCTCAGGTGTACATGGCTGGTGCCTTAGCCTGTTGAGCCACAGGTGCCAAGCCAACTAGTTGTCTTTCAAAGTCCACATGGGAGATAAGTTGTTTTGTGAGTGCTGTCGGTCTTCTGTTTCTTGACCTCAGTAGTGATTTACCCTACAGTGTTAGCTTTATAATTTTTCATTAGGCCGCACAATAATATTTTATGCATAAAATCTGTATGTAATCAGTAATAAAAAGAAATGAGGTATGAAGCCATGAGAAGACATGGAAGAACCTTAAATGTGTATTGTGAAGTGAGAGAAACCAATCTGAATGTCTATATGCTGTAGGATCCCAACCTTACAACATTTTGGAAAAGATACAGCTATAGAGACCATAAAAAGGCCACTGGTTACTAGGGTTGGGAGGAAGGAAGGAATAAACAGAGCACAGAGGATTTTTAGGGTAGTGAAACTACTCTGCGTGATACTATAGGGTGGATACATGTCATTATACATTTGTCAAAACCCTTAGAATGTACAACACCAGGAATAAACCCCCTCTGTAAACTATGGACTTTGGGTGATAATGATGTGTCAATGTAGGTTCATCAATTGTAACAAATGTACCACTCTGGTGGGTGATATTGATAACGGGGGAGTTATGCATGTGTGGGGCAGGGATTATATGTTATATCTCTGTACCTTTCCCTCACTTTTTCTGTGAATCAAAATTTTAAAAATCCATTAAATTTTTTGTATGTATATTTCACAATTTTTTTTCTTTTTTTTCTTTCTTTTTTTTTTTTTTGAGACAGAGTCTCACTTTGTTGCCCTCGGTAGAGCTGTGGAATCACAGCTCACAGCAACCTCCAACTCCTGGGCTTAGGCAATTGATTCTCTTGCCTCAGCCTCCTGAGCAGCTGGGAGTACAGGCGCCCGCCACAATGCCCGGACATTTCTTCGTTGCAGTTTGGCCGGGGCCAGGTTTGAACCCACCACCCTCAGTATATGGGGCCAGTGCCCCACTCACTGAGCCAGAGGCGCCACCCTATTTCACAATTTTTAAAAAGGAAGAAATATCTGGACAGAAGCGATTATAGTTATAGTGTTCTAAGATGCTTTCATTCTTTAGTAGATGCATCAATATGTTAACTTTAGATTAGTCAAGTATACTGCAATATCAAAGCCTACATTCTATGCTTTTCCTATTATACCACTATTATTCTCCAGGCTCAAGTTAGGAATTATGGACTTCTCAAGGTCTCCCAAGCCTAATTCTGGTAAGTGAACAGCCAGACTCAGTACCTGGGCTAATTTTTGCAGTCGTCATAGCTTTCTGCTTTTCCTTACTTGTGAGGGTCGCCTTGCTGCCACATTTGTTTTTTGTTTTTTGTTTTTCTTTTTATCATTCAAATGTGCTCATAATTTGTTTTTTATTAAATCATAACTGTATACATTAATGCATTTATGGGGTACAATGTGCTGATTTTATATACAATTTGGAATGCTCACATCAAACTGGTTAACATAGCCTTCACCTCACTTACTTAATTGTTGTGTTAAGACATTTATACTCTACTCTTAACAGATTTGACATGTACCCTTGCCATATGCACCGTAGTTGAGCTCTGACCAATTACCCTCCCTCCACCTGGCCTCTCCCCGCCCCTCCCCTCCCCTTCCTCTTGCTCTCTCCTGAAAGTTGATTTCTCTCCTTCATGTTCAAGTTACAATACCTGAGAGGTAACAACCTTCCCTCCCACTCCCTCCCCTGAAGTTAATTACCCTATGCTTCTTGTCTCAGGGAGGAACAGTGGCAGAAGCTTCCACATTATGCTTGGAAAGGTTCCTGACTCATGACCAAAGGGATTAGACTAAGAAAGAGGACAAGGTAATGATTAAAGTGAGGGTTGGGGATAATGTTTCTTTGCTTCTATTCCTAGCAGTACTGTACCAGCATGTGATTGGTTCAAAGTAACACCTACCTGAATTTCTATCTGTTAAACTAGGCAAACCAATCTCTTCTTCCCAAATTACTTGGGCAAGATGTTTCTGTTGATACCATAAGGGTGACTGACCAAAGAGGCCTGGGAATTTTTATAAATAAAATAACCATGAATCTGCTTGTAAACACCATGCCATTTTCATAGCATCATTCCTTTTTTTAGCTAGTTATTTTTTAAAGAACAGATTGTTTGTGTCACTGAACAGATGCAAGCAGTGCTGGGAATGGAAGGAGTAGAAGTGAGTTACAGGAGAAGTGTAAAGTACAGGCCTTGTCTTCAAGGTTCTTATAATCCTATTGGAGAGAGAAAATATTCACCTAGGAGGAGGAAGGGTGAGTAGCAATCCAGGGAAATATCTCCCTAGTTTGGAGTATATGATCCCTTCTTTATAGGCAGAGATAAGGGTGAACTTTGAGGAAGGGGAGGAAGATTCGTGTCACTAATTAATAGCAAAAAATGAAGACACTGGGTAGGTTCTTTATGAGTGAGGGCTAGCAGATTGCTTCCAAACACCCCTTTGGCAAATGTGTTTTCTCCTAAAGGATGGCTCTGCTAATGCCATGAGACCTGTTCTTTCAAGGCTTCAGCAGATTCTACCTTGTTTCCCTGACCCTCCTTTCTATCACTAGTGTCACTGCCTGTCTTGGAAAGTAACAGGACTCCACTCCTTGGAGTGTTCTACATCCTAGCTGGTCCACCAGTTTAGACCGACCTTTCACCTAGTTAAGGCCCAGGAGTGAAGTCTGACTCCATCAAGGAAAAGTGGTAAGAGATGTGATCCAATCTGGACAGTGTCTAGCTCTCCGTGGTGCAGCACAGATCAAATGAGTGAAACAAGAGTACGTTATGCTTTCCTAGTGACCAATAATTTTATGTGACTTATTTGTTTATTTTTTTAAAATATTATTTATTTATTTTTTAATTAATTATTTTTTTTTTAGAGACAGAGTCTCACTTAGTCGCCCTCAGTAGAGTGCTGTGGTCACAGCTCACAGCAACCTCCAACTCCTGGGCTTAGGCGATTCCCTTGCCTCAGCCTCCTAAGTAGCTGGGACTACAGGCGCCCGCCACAACACCCGGCTATTTTTCTTTTGTTGCAGTTTGGCCGCGACCAGGTTCAAACTTCCAACCCTTTGGTATATGGGGCCAGTGCCCTACTCACTGAGCCAGAGGTGCTGCCCGATTTATTTGTTTAATGTCTGTCTCCCCAACTAAAGGGAAAACATCATGAGAGTGGTGACTGTCTTTTTCATTTTCTATTTACTGTGTCCCCAGAACCTAGCACAGTATCCGACACATCATCAGTGTTCTATAACCATTGGTTTAATTAATTAATTAATTGATTAAGCAGGATGTCAGTCCTCACAGGATGAGAAATAGGAACTAGCAAATGAGTCAAGGTGGTGAGAAATAAACTGAGGTCTTTGTGGGGAACCAGGTAATGACTACAGGGATAGAAGAAGTATAGAATAGTAGGGCCTTCGGGTGGCTCCTGTGGCTCAAAGGAGTAGGGCGCCGGCCCCATATGCCGGAGGCAGCGGGTTCAAACCCAGCCCCGGCCAAAAACTGCAAAAAAAAAAAAAAAAAAAAAATAGTAGGGCCTTCTAGTAGTAGTGGTGAGAAGGAAGGTGAAAGTGGGAAGAATAAAACTAACATTTAATGTTGAGCATCTTCTAAGTGCTTAGTGTTCTGACAGCTATAAACTCAGTTAAGCCTCACCAACCCTAGGGGTAGGTACTATTATGATATACATTTTATAGATGAAAAAATTGAGACTCAAAGATGTTAAATACCTTGCTCATGATCACTAATTTTTTTTATAGACAGGGTGTCACTCTGTCACCCAGGCTGGAGTGCAGTGGCTCAATCACAGCTCACTGCAGCCTCCAACTCCTGGACTCAAATGATCCTCCTGCTTCAGCCTCCCGGGTAGCTAGGACTACAGGTATGCACCACCATGCTCAGTTAATTCATGATCACTATTGCGAGATAATTTCCCATGGGTCTCTTACGTTTCTCCACTTCTTAGGAATAGAGATGCTGACTGACATTGTTCCAGACTACCTTTGCAAGGATATGTGTAAAGGGAATAGCATTGGAAGATAAGAGTATCTTATCTGGAGTGAAAGACAGGAATACTTACTGCCCACAATAAAAGATTAAAATTTATTAAATTCAGTGTTGCTGTACTGTAACACAACCGAAAGCATGTGCTCTCTTCTAGTAGCTCCTATGAGACTTAGGCATAAGAGGTAGTGACACAAGAAAATACTTGTACTCTGGCTGATACTATTGCTGTGAAAAATAAAGTCTCTTATCTCTGATCCAGTAGTCTCATGTATTCTGCCAGCATCCATGAAAATGTGGCAGGCTAACTTAGTAGCCTTCAAGTAAGATAAAATCTCAGAAATCTTGACAGTCACACAGGTGAAAAGTATCAGAACTGGGAATTACATCCATGCCTATTTGACTCCAGAACCCATACTTTTTCCCCAGGATGATGTTGCTTCCTGAGTTGTGCTCAGGGGTAGTTCCTACATCACATAATATCATCCCTCACTGCACTCCTCTTATACCTATGTGTCACTGGACATGACCCTACTTTTCAAATTGGATGATTTCAGTGACCCATTAAGCGGAAAAAAAAAGAGAGATTTAAAGTATCTGATTGTCTTTCTTTCTGTTTCCTCGGTTAATGGAAATACTCAATATATCATCCCATTATTTTAGTCATGCTATTTTTCTAAGGATGTAGTTCTTGCAATAGTCAGCATTTTGCCAGGCAGATTCATGCTGATAAACAGGAATTCACAGATGACACAACTGGAACATCTTAGACACTTCATAACTAACCAGCTAGTTTTAGCTTTGGGGGGGATACTTGCCAAACTCTACCTTAAAAGACACTATGTCTCTTCTATCCCTGAGGGACTACCTGGGTGGTAGTTCAGGGAATGTGCATTGATGGGATCCCAAGATCACATTTTCATGTATTTCTAACCCCCAAATTAACTTGGCAGATCTAGTAGAGATCTCTAATCTTGGGAGTTCCAAGTATCCCTTTTGGTAATATAGGTCTTTTGTTCTCATTGCCTACAAAGTCTTTTTATCTTCAATGAGGGTGTTATGTTAGACAATTATTCTCTCTAGTCACTAAAGCTAGAGAAATATTTTCCAGTATGGGCTGGAGAGAGGAGAAAGAGGAGGCTGTGGAGAAGTGAAGCCATTCCCACTTACCATGTCCCCGGATGACTGCTTTGCTTCACCAGAAGGCCTGATGATTTATCCAGTACTTTCACCAGAGTAATTAACCCTCACAACAGCCCTCGAGGAAACTGAGGCCCAAAGAGATTAAGTGACTAACTAATCTAGCATCACACTGCATTTATAGCAGCTCTGGGGCTAGATTTCCTTTCCCTACCCTGCATACTTATGGAAATCAGAGGATAGTTTCAAGGAGGCAGAGGGGTAGGAACATTAGGATGAGGATTCTTTTATTCGTATAGATTCTGGTCATCCTGTCCAGAAGACAGAATCTCAGGGGACAGAGAGTAGGGTAAAGTCAGTGACAAATCATGTTATACCATGCTGCCTTCTACAAAGGCAGGGTGACGGGATTATTGGGTGGCCTAAGGACTGGCATATTGCAAAGAGATGGGGCCTGGTGACCTCTCCACAGCCTTCTTCTATCCCCTCCTTGAACTTCTCCAGCAGCTGTTGCTCTTACCTGGACAGAGGATGAATGTTGAACTATGCTGGTCTCTGCTTCTGTTGGAGCCAGAGGTGGTGAAAATAAAACAGTTCAAAAAAGGACCACAAGGGCTGGGTGAAGTGGCTCATGCCTGTAATCCTAGCACTCTGGGAGGCCGAGGCAGGTGGACTGTAGAGCTCAGGAGTTTGAGGTCAGCTTAAGCAAAAGCGGGACCCTCTCTCTCCTAAAAGTAAAAAAAAAAAAAAAAAACAAAGAAATTAGCCAGGCATTGTGTGTATCCATAGTCCCAGCTACTCAGGAGGCTGAGGCAAGAGGATCTCTTGAGACCAATAGTTTGAAGTTACTGTGAGCTATGATGCCATGGCACTCTATCCAGGGTGACAGATTCTGTCTTAAAAAAAGAAAAGACCACACAAGTGGAAGTTTCCACCAGCCTGAACCAAGCAAGGAAGACTGAAGGTATTTGAGACACTGGCATCTATAAGATAGGGAGGGTCTTGAGAAAGTGGGCTCCAAGTTTCTCCCCTTGACTTGTGTATCTGCTTGAAAAGACAATGAAACAAGTCCCTTATTTCTGGCCTGCCAATTCTGGGCAGTGCCATGTTCTTGAGATACTTTTTAATAGTGTGAGCATTAGGAGCTCTCTAAGAACTGGGAACCTCATAGTGAGTGCATTAACTTAACTTTTCCATCATAAGAATCAGGGGGCCCCCTTAGGATACCTCAAGAAAAGAAAGTTCATGGTGAGAAGACACATGGCCTGGAAAATCGCTAGATTCCAAAGCAGCTCTAGGCATCAGCATCTTGTTCTCTTCATCTTGCAAAATGTCTCTGCTTCCCTCTCTAAGTTTCTCTATTTTCCTCTTGCCACTAACTGGAAAATTCTCTGCATAGACAGTAGGAACAGTTCCTCAGCGTGTTAGTCTGATTCTCTTAGCTTGTTGCTATCAAGCCTATTGGGCAGAGCTTTTGTGCCTGGCTACATTACCTGTCATAAAAGTGTGGGTCTCATTCCTGGGATAGTCAAGGTCACTCCCGTGTCACAACAAGCTGGTTTTGCTTCCTTGAGCAGCGAGCGGTGATCAGAGTATTAGACGTGGCAGACCCCATGACTGACAGGTCTAGTACAGAGGACTTCCCTCTGGAGGTGTAGGCAAGCCTTGGTAGCAACCCACCTGTGAGAGATTCAGCTGCATAGGAGAGAGACAAGGACACTTTACTGTGTATGTAGAACAGGCAACTCTCAATGCCAGTATTTCCCAAACTGTGGTTCTTGAACCCTACATCAGATTCTTCTTGTTGTTTGTTAAACCTTCAGATGTGTGGGCCCTACTTCAGACTTGCAGCATCGGCATTTTGGAGTTGGGGTCAGGGAATCTGCTCCTTATTTAACTCTCTGCACACTAAATTTAAGTTTCATGCAAGCTTTGGCCTCTTTCTGGAAAGTTCTTTTTCTTTCTTGCCCACTTGGTTGAAATCCTACCCCATCCCCGAGGACCAAATTCAGTTGTCGTTGCCTTTATGATGTTTTCCCTGCTGTCATTTCTCCTTAACTCCAACTCTCTGCTGTTGCTGTCACATGCAGGTTATTAGGGTATAGAACATGAGAAAGCACGCCTGGGATAGAGCTGGAAGGAATGATTAATATTTTGCCCCTAACTTTGTATTTTGAAAAATGTTAAAAATTGAAGGTAAACTAGGATGAATGTCAGCGTATCTTTCACCTAGAAATTGTTAACATTTTACAACATTTGCGCACATGCTCTCTCTCACAAACATATATGTAAAATACACATACATGTGTATTCGGTTACAGCATTTGAAATCAAATTGTCATCATGCCACTTCACAACTAAATACTTCAGCATGTACCTCCTAAGAAAAAGAGCATTCTCTCACATAATTATGATACCATTATCACATCTAAGAAATTGAACATTTTAATAACTGATATCGAGTCTATATTAATTTTTTTTTTGTAGAGACAGAGTCTCACTTTATCGTCCTGGGTAGAGCACCGTGGCGTCACACAGCTCACAGCACCCTCCAACTCCTGGGCTTAGGCAATTCTCTTTTGCCCCCAAAATATCTTAGCTGTTTGTGTTGGCAGGATTCAATCAAGAGTCATGAATTTCATTTGATTGCCTTTTCTTTTTAGTCTCTTTTGATGTAGATGCCAAAACAGTACCTTTGGCTTTTTTTTTTTTTTTCCTCAATGGTGCTGATATTTTTGAAGAGTCCAGGTCAGCTGTCTTGCACACAGTCTTTGTTTCCTCATGATTACATTCAGATTAAACATTTTTGACAAGAATACTACAGAATTAATGTTGTTGATATCCCATTGCATCACATCAGGAGGCACATATGGCATTGCCCATTGCCTTGTTTTTACTGATGCTAAATTTGATCACTTTCATCAATGGTTTTCCATCGACTCATCTGCTGTCTTGGCAGGGAATAGCCCCTGAGAAGTCATGTGTTCTGGGAGCTATTTTGCTAACAACATCCATGTAAGACTCATACTGATAATACTGATGATAATAATACTAGTGATCTAGGTTAAGCACTTTATATAAATTATTTCATCTTTATAGCTACATAGTGATTTTACAGATGGGAAAATTGAGGCTTAGGGAGGTGAAACAACTCTCCCAAGGTCACACAGCTATTAAGAGTGGGTACTAGATTTAAACCCAGTTCTGATTATAGAGCCCATGATTGTAGTTGTTGTTGTTGTTAGAGCCCATGATTTTAAACACTATGCTATATTCTCTAATAAGCAATAATTCTACTTGATTTCAGGATTCTTTTGCCATTTTCTTTTGAAGAGTTCCAGGCCCCCAGCATTCCGGAGAGCAATGGATGCTGGACTTATTTTCTTTCAAGGTGGGGAGATGGTGCAACAAAAAAATCAGTTGGCATTCCTGTGGTCTTACAGCAAGTGAGTAACTGAACAGGGCTGTTGATGGAGAGAGCTTAAGCTCTTGCTTATGAATTTGACTTTGATTTAAGAGGCAGCTGAGAGCCACTGTGATTTCTGACTGGTGCTTGCTGAATCCAGAGTGGGTTCGGGTTAGATTAATATCACTGTCCTCTGTGTGAGGAAATGCTGTTGCTTGATAATAAACAGGTTTGCAGAGTTTGGCAGAAAATACCACTGTTGCCTAACAGCCCCTTCTGTGCTGGTACCGTTGATGGACTGTCCTTAGGTTTACAGCCTGGCATCGGGAAAAACTTTACCTCTTGGAATCTAGTTAGTTCAAGAATACCTCTTACCCCCTCCCTCCCCCCTCCATTCCGCAAAACCAGAAAGAAAGCCTTGTAAATGTGCTACAAATTTGTGCACCCCACCGTTTTCTCTGCAGTCTGCCAATTCACCCAAGAGAATGCCCAGTGAAATGCTGCAGTCGACTGACAAAACAAAACAAACAAACCACAAAACCAACAGCCCTAAGACTCTCTGCTGCTCATAAGAGTCATTTGCAATTTGGGGATTTACTGCACAATTTATCTTCAGTTTCAGCTTGTTCATTTCTTAGCGACAGAGATGTCAGGAAAACATCTCTGCACCTGTTGCAACATTTCATTTATGGCTGGAGACAGACACACACATATAGAGTATCATCCCAATTTTAGCATATGTGCTGTTGAATCAAGCACATGTACATATAAAGCATCATCCGAGTTTAGCATGTGTCCTGATAGATTAAACAGCATCACATATAGACACACAGATTGCAAGGTTGGAAGAATCCTACGAGGTCATCTAGCAAGGCCCTCCATCCTACTTCTCACTCCCTGGCAGTGGATGCTTTAGAGTATCTTTATACTGAGATGCGAAGTCTGGGCAGCTCCATTAATAAGCTGCTTACCAACTTCCAAGCTCTCAGCTTACCAGTTTTTGTAACAAAAGCCTTTGGGGACTATTCTTTCTTCTGGAGTGACTCAGAACAAGAGATGTCCTTTTCCATACAGGCCATATTCCCTTGCCCTTCATGGGCTGAAACTTCTTGCTCCACAATTCCCAGCAGGACACTTTCTGCAATGACTCTTGTCCCCTCTGACTGCTCCATTTTGATCGCGTTTGTTTCCAAGGTTCATTTTCCCTGTCAGTGTGGCCCTACCTCTACTGTGCTGCTTCTCCCTGCCCACCAAGAAAGCAAAAGCTTCCAGGAGGCTGGGCCTCTGCGGGCCCACTGCAGTGCCATCACTCTGCTTGCCAAAAGCCATTTGAGTGAGGCAGCAGGTAAGTGGTTGGAGAGGTGCATTGAGTTTCTGAGAGGCACCAGTCTAGCTAAGGCAGAGATAGGCTCTAACTTAATAATCTGCTCATCACACACAGTAAGAGACACCCTGACTTATTCAAAGACACCGTGGGCGGTGCAGAGGATGAATAAGCATGATTCACTGCCACTCTGGCACCCGGGGCATGAAGAATAATAAAACCCAAAGAATTGTAGCTGCCTGAGTAGTAAATTAAGAGATCCAGGGCTCAGCTAGACTCTAGACATCAATGTTACCATGGCAATAAAGGGCTCCAGCATTCAGCAGCTATTACAGAGCAGGCATCTAATAGGCTAGTCTATGTCACAGCCAAAGCCCAAGGGTCTAGCAAAGAAGACCAATTAGCATATCCATTCATTAGGGGCCTCTGCACACTTCTTCTCTTAATTCCAATTAGTTGTTTGTTTGAACCAGTGTTTCTTGTCTGCATTATACTCATTAGTGCCTTTTAGCCACTGGAGATAGGCTTGAATCTCCACATGGACCTCACAATTTCCCAAACCTTCATTCCCCCCCCCGCCAAGGGGTAGGCTTATGCAGTTACAAACCCACAGACTTCAATCCTTTGAAATGAAAGCATCTCTCACTGTACAACTGTACTTGACAGATGGAAACTCTGCTCAGGAATGTGATGCGCTAAGGGTTCTTCCTGGAACCCAGTGAAGGAGGGATCTGGGGCCATTATCTGGACCATTCAGGTCAAGGAAACCTTCTGGCCGTAGCCAGTGATCCTGCTGGCTTTGCCTGCTGGCCACTACTCAGAGGCTAGCTGTTCGGGAGGGGGGACTTTGGGCACCAAGGACCAGATTGGCATTGTCAAAGTCTGGCAGTAACTGTTCCAGATTGAAGGCCTGCCCTTCAAGATCCAGCTCAAACCCCGCCTATTCCGGGAAGCCTTCCCTGATCGTTGTAGCCCTGAGTAAGTTCTCCCTCCTCTGTGCACTTCAAAAAGGACATCCTATGCTGGGCACATTCATGGGCAGCCTCAGGCCCTCGCTCGTCCTGGAGCTGCCTTACTTCAGATTCTATAGGTCACTAATGCTAGAAGGAACCAAGGTTCTAGAGAGCATTCAAAAACGCCTCTGTGACCTCAATGGCAAACAACTCTCAAGCTCCACGGCACCTGACCTCCCTGAAGAGCTAGTCAACCCCTGGGTAGGGAAAGTACGCAATTGTTCTTTGATGGCTCTGAGACACTTTGTGCCCTCCCCACATACACAATTGTGGAAATGGCCCACAAGAACAGATACCATGTACTAGCTCATCTTGTGGTAAAGTCAAAGATTCTCCGGAGGGTGCTACGATCTCTTCCTTTCTTTGGGAACAGGAGGACCCAGTCCATAAAATTGTTTCTGTTCCCAGTTGCCATTGTCACCAGTCATGAGATTTTACTAGAACAGTAACTCAGGGTCTTACAGAAGCAGCTGCTAACACCTTTGTCTAAGGAACGAGCATGCTGTTGTCAAGACTTGAGTGATTTTGCCTTTGAAACTGCTGTTCTACTCCAAGCCTCTCCTTTCTTCTCTCTTGCCTCTATAGCCACTGCTTCACTGGCCACCCATTGGCCACTTCCGGCTCTGTTGTGCTGCACTGTTAAGCATATTGCTTTTTGTTTTCAAAATTGGAAGGAATGATTTCTACTCTAAGTAGAGTATTTTGAGTGTGAATTCATACAGATTTTTGTCTTTGACATCCTATGGGATTTGGTTATTTTACCCCGCCCAACAGCTGGCATTCCAGAAGGCAGGAGTTGAAATACATAGAAAATCTATTAAAGTATATATCAAACCACCAATTACCCAGAATGCTAAGGAATGAGAGATTCTGGAGCATGAACTATTTTGTTACCTGAGGTCATGTTGCTCCAATCCTCTTTCGTCTCGCCACTCTCAGCTTTTGGAATGTCAATAAAATCACTGTACCCTTTTCTGCTTTACTAACACAAGACCAGTTACCCTATCCTTTGTTTGGTTTTTGACGCTTCCAAAGACCTCAGGAATCACACAAAAGACTGATATGAGGCTGGGCACGGTGCCTCATGCCTGCAATCCCAGCATTTGGGGAGGCTGAGGCAGGAATATCACCTGATCCCAGAAGTTCAAGAGCACCCCAAACAACATAGCAGGACCCCATTTCTACAAAAAATAAGAAAAATTAGGTGGATGTGCTCATGTGTGCCTATCACTAGCTACTCAGGAGGTTGAGGCAGGATAATTGCTTGAGCCCAGGAGTTTGAGGTTGCAGTGAGCTGCGATTATGCCACTGCATTCACTTTAGCCTGACAGAGTGAGATTATGTCTCAAAAATAAAATAAAAATAAAATAACCACAATTGAAGCCATTTCATCAGAATAGTCCAGACTTGGACTTATGACTAAATTCCTCTATCTAAGCTATTGTGTTGTCTTTCTTGGTTATGAATATGCCCAGAATCTCAGTATCTTTAACATTCTCAGCCACCTGGGTGGTGATTTGTGAAGGAAGGATCACAAAATCTATCCAGGCCCTTTAGCTACCCAGGCTCCAGTGGGGTGGATCAAACAGACCAAAAATGCTATATAGTGTTTTTGGCTGTTTCTACTAATTTTTCTTTTGTTGGATCCCACATTGGCTTCAAGAGTTATATATGTCTGGGAAACTGACGCTGCAAAGTTCTGGCTTGTTCCCTTCCCTGATGCTAAGGGATAAATATAGATCTAAACCACTACAGAAATTTGGCCAGGATTCCAAGGGGTGTGTGTATGAGGGGCAGTGACTGATGGGGCCACTCTGACATGTGGGCTAGGAAAAGGCTTCTTTAATGTCCAAGACTCTCTTTGGAGCAGGGAGGGGTAAAGCAGGAGCCTGGGCTCTAAAATGAGAAAGCATACTCCACATTTTAAGAAGCTCGCGGATTGACACAAATAAGGAATATTGTAGGTGGCTTAGAGTGTGTGTGTGTGGGGGGAGCAAAGGGAATCTTTCCTGGCACCCTAGATCCTTTTGGATGAGATCAGCCTTATGAAAAAAGCAAGTTATTCTTGGCCATCTCCCCTCACCCCTAACTCCCACCCATGCCCCACCCCTGCCCACACTGATATCCAACTCTCAATTGAGAAGAACATGACTTCAGATTTCCATTGGGCCCATCATATCTCCTCTCAAGCGCTGGAGAAGGGCAAGGGGTGGAAAGACACATGAAGCAGGGAGGGGTGAGCCACTCATCCTCGTGACCCAGAATATCTCCCTCTCCCTGTAATGATGAGCTTGCTTTTCCATAAGGGCTTTCCCTTCATTTGGGGGCCAACCAATGAGAGAGGGGCATGTTAGATTATTTTGGGGAAGGCCTCGTGCTAGTAGGGTTCACTTTTACCAGGTGCCAAGTGTCCCCGGCAACCAGTGTCTCCTGTACCAGTAGAAGCTCCAGAACTCTCACCCGCTTGCCTGCCTCTGCTGTCTTTGCCCACTGAATAGCCATGAGAAGGCAACTCCGGTCCAGAAGGGCTCCAGTCTTTCCTCACGGTTATCGCTACAGACTTGTGAGTCCCAGGGGGCAGAATATTTTGCTTCCCCATTCTGTAATGGGGAAAGGGTTGGGGGCTGTGTAGTCCTTGGTTTATGGCTGCCTCTCCTTCAGATGGGCAGAAACAGCAAAGTTTAGGGAAACCCAGGGTTTCAGAAAGGAGCATTTAACTCCTACAATCCCAGGGCACCCTAAATTGCTGGCTGGATGGAGGAAGCCTCTCTTCCTGTGGAATGAATATGAGGGCCTGGGAAGAGCCCAGAGAACAAGGGGACTTCTAAAGTTTTTCTTGAGGGTCTGGAATTTGAACGGACCTTTTGAAGTCTGGGAGTAGAGGTTTCGTTTTGATCGCAAGAAATGTAGCCAAGAGAGAAGGGAAGAGGAAGAGGAAATGAAAAGCACTGCCTACCCAGCTGTCTCAGTCCCTTTGGGGGGTAGTTTCTTAAAACCCAGCTGCTCTTTTTCTGAAGCAGAAATTTCAAACTTGAGCTAAAATCACAGAATCGTTGATAGGAGCTGGGAGGAATCCTAGACATCATCTCTCTAGTACCCCTCATTAGGTAAGAGGCTGCCGGGGCTCAAGAGCTTGGGAGGGACTTGCAAGTTAGCGAAGAAGCCAAAATGAGAACACAAGCCTCCTCGCTTCTAACCTTGTGTTTTCTTTCCATTGCATGTGCAGTGTGCAGCTCCCCAACCCCCATCTGCCACCCCACACCGCCTAACACACACACACACATTCTCCTTTGGTGTCACCATTTGTCTCCAGGGTACATTACAAACGATCTGATCTAAAAGTTTCTTTACATTTACTTTGCTATAAATCATTAATTAGTAGGTATGACACGCAGTACTTTTTGGCGAGGAAGATTCTGAAATCTTCCCCAGAGAGAACTGTGATCTGAGCCCCAGGTGGAAACAAACCCTAATTCATTTTTCTTTGGGTACGGCCAGTTATATAACCATGGATTTAAGTGAAGACTGTCAACAGTCAGCAAAACAAAACACAAATTCTTCTAACACCATACCAACTTACAGAGGGCTTCCCTTAGCTCTCCGGCCACAATTTGTAGAATCTTTCTTTTCATTTCCCCAAGGTTCCTATAGCTCTCGGAGCAGTTACAAGCTGTGAGGCATATATAACTATTCCTTACCTGCTGCTTTTTCTATGTAATATTGCTAAAGTGTTGTGCATAATTTCAGTTATTTGTCAAGTGGCTTGGATTTTAAATGCATCAGGGGATCTTGCCCTTTATAATACTTGATAAAAATTAAGGAAATTATTTGATGCAATCATGCACTAATATCTCTTTTAAAATTCACCAGCAATTCAAATGTTTAAGGGTGTTACTCAATGTGGGTACAAATTTATCCTTTAGGTCATACTGTTTGTTTATATATGTGTTTATATATTTATATATTTAGATTGCTCAAAATGGAGCCATGATCTGCCCTTCAGATTCTTCCCTTTTAGGGAAACATGATAGCCCCAGTACACACCCACTACCATATTCTAGTGTGTGTGCGTGTGTGCATGTCCACACACACATGCACAAAAGGGTAGTGCCACTTTAGGAAACAGACAAAAACAGAATCTTGGGGATAAGCATTCTCATCACCAAAGGATTCCTCACTGCATTTTGTTAAATAGTTGCATGAAAGTGCATTTTGCACAGGATTTAATTAATGAGGAACTTTTTGGGAAGGCCTCCCTTGAACAATATGGTGTTCTACTGTACCTAGAAATGGGAGAGGAGAAAAGATTTAAGGTTCCCAAAGTAAGGCTCAGGTGGTAGGAGAGCTGTGGAGGGAAATTAGCTCTGAGACAATCAATTCTTCCCATGAGGGTAAAGCTTTAATGACAAGCCATCTTTAATGGGATTATCACAAGAGTTCATATCTACAAATAAGATCAGGCCAAGGCCAATGTTAACCATCTCCTTTGTGGAAAAGACGTAAAAGGCAGTCATAGGCAACGAGGAGAGAAAAGAAATTTATTCAGAAAATATAAAAGGAACATAAATTCTTCTTTGATAAAATGCTATGCTTAAAATTCTCTGAGATTCTGAGGTACGGTAGATTCTCTGGGGGCCATGATGACTTCCCTCCCCAGCACATATGACTGCCAGTTTAGGATGACCAGCTCTGTGAGAGCGCTCCTCCAGAGTCCTGCATCAGGAGTTTTAAGTCAGGCATGTATCACTGTTATTTAGTCAGGACCCACTGGGTACTTTGCTGTGGGCTTTATATCATGGAGGCCATCAAGAGGTTAGAAAACACGCACCCTGACCCCTGGGTGCTCAGAATGTAAATTGGGAGGTCAAATTTGTACACAGGTCCTCACATGAGTGAAAGAGATTTAAAAACAAATGATAATCCATTCAACATGGATAAAGAGGTTGGATGAAGTTTATTTTCCTAATCTTTACATTGTGAGTCCATATCAGTCAAAAGTCCTTGCTTATAAATGCCTGCAATCTTTTAGGAACACAGAACCTGAGACATTGTTGTGCTTCATAAATCTGCTAAGCTACCTCTAGGCACTTGTGCTCTATGTCATGGAAGAGAAACATCATTGTCCAAGGTATCAAGAGACACAGTCTCTGAGACTGTCAACTCTGTCACGAACTTGATGCCTGGCTTTGCTTAGGTCTTGTCTCCTCTTTGGGCCTCAGATGGACAAGCAAACCTTGAAGGTCCTTGTCAGTTCTAATAGGATGTGTGATAAAGAGGTGTACATTGGAACAAATTAGAGAGCATTTCAAGAGTGCTTATAATCAAGAGCTAGATAGTTCTGGGCAGGCTGAATGCTGAAAGATGAGCCTTGTCATTCTGTATCACTTTTACCCATTCTGAAAAATCCAATTTGCTACTCTCCCCCCAAAACAAAGGCAGCATTTTTAGCTGAGTGCCCTCTAAGTGGCCTCTGAGGAATCGGGCAGAGAGGGGGCAGCACAGAGCCCCTGGCCTCTAGTGTTTGACATATCCCACTCCAACAGGTGCATAGGCCCTGCCGCTCTTCAGACTCGGACAGCAGAGGCAAGGGAGAGTGGCCTCATTTTCTACTGCTGCAGTGAGCCTTGGCAAACCCCCAAAGAGCAAAGATACAATGCTACAGTCTGTGGCTGGAGGCATTTGAAACACCACTTGGTGAAGTCTGAGTTTCTCTCTCTTTCTCTCTCTCTGTCTTTTTGGTTTAATTTTCTTAGAACCACTCAGAGAAGATTGCAGTTTCAAATCTCAAGTAATGGCTTCAATCAGTCAATCAACAAATACATGCTGAGCACTTACTACGTGCCTAGGTTTTTGCCTAAGTTATAGGAGGTGACTAAGTGTCTAAGGAAGCCTGGGGTCTTAGCTCTCAGGCGGTCTTTCCCACCAGCTTTAGGCAGGCAGAGGTTCCAGCTAGGGTAACAGTCAGAGAAGCAGCAAATAACTGACCACGGCTTGTTGCTGGGAAAGCAGGGTCAGTTTTGAGAAGGGGTACAGCCATTGGCCTCTCCTCCTGATGTCTGTCCCAGGCTATTTTTAGACACTACTTGGGATGGTGAGGTGGAGCAGCTGAAAAGTCCACAGGGTGTCAGGATGAAGTTGGCTTAGACTGGGAATTCGCCATCATGGACACAGACGTCTAAGACATCTCCATCCTCCTGTGAGCTCAGGTCTTTCCTGACAGGCCAAAGTTAAACAGGGGACATGGGTCCCAGGACAGAGTAGTGACATGAGCAGTCCTAGAGGAAAAGACCAAGTACCTGAGGCTGAGAATAAAACTTCTACCTCTAAGGAAAGAATACTGAGTCCAAATGAGTCGTAGAAAGGATATTTTCTCCAAAACAACAGAAAGAAAGAAAATCCTCCTCTTGTAACAATGGGTATGTGTATGAGGAAGTGGAAATTTGAAGCTTCTCCAAATATTGAGTTGTTTCCTTTTATTTTGGTTGGTGGGATGCACCGTCGGAATGCTTTTTTCAAAAAGGGGATTGTGTTTTCTCGCTGTTCCAGGATGATCAGGATGAAGTGAACCAGAACTACTTAGCAGATGAAGAGGAGGAAGCAGAAGAAGAGGCTCAGGTGATGGTGGTGCCCAAATTGGAGGAGGAGAAAGAAGAGGAGGAAGAGGAGGAAAAGGAGGAGGAAGAGGGTCAGGGCCAGTCAACAGGCAATGCCTGGTGGCAGAAATTGCAGATCCTGAACGAATACCTGTGGGATCCGGAGAGAAGGATGTCTCTGGCCCGAACAGGTCAGAGTTGGAGTAAGTCCCGATCGTCCCAATGCCCCAGTCTGGTGTCCTTTGCTTTTGGCATGGTGTCCAGGGCTCCTTTACCATACGTTGGAACGGGCTTGTCTGCAAACTTCTCTTAGTATTTCATGTAAAGGCACCAATCAATGCCTAGGGGAATACCTGCACTGTGGACAGATTCCATCAGAACAAAGTCCAAATGGATGAACCAACTTGATCGTGTAACTGAAATACGCTGGGGTCAATATCAGTTGCAATGCGCAGAGACACTGAGGATGAGTTGAAAAAACATAGGACTTTTTTTTAAGTCCCTGTCCTGTCATTTTCTATCCATGTGACCTTGGACCCGCCATTTACCCTCTCTGAGCCTCAGTTTCCTCACCTTTCCTGAGGGCAACGATCCATGCCCTGCCTCTCTCACAGGATCAGAGTGAAACTCCAATAAAATGTTAATATCGTAGAGCTGAAAGAACTATGCTAAAGACTATTGCTAAGATATGAGACCCAAGTCCCTGCCGACCTGACCAAGGGTTCTTATAAGGCCTGATCATTTCACTTTATAATGTCAGAGAAAGAGAGCCAGGAGGCCTGCTGGCCCTGGCTGGTGGGTGCTTTCCTCTCCGGTGGTAGGCACAGAGGACTGTAGGTTTAAGAGGATTGTTCCTGGAGATTAAGGCTGAGCATCCATGTTGATTGATCAATGGCAGAATTGGGTTCCTTAGCATTTCCTCTTTGTACCACATGCTGCCACCATTCTCACTTTATAACTTCCCCAGTATCCCCCTTCCAGGGTCCTACCTACCTCTTAAACTATTAATGCTAAGCCTTTCCTCCAGGAGATTTAGCCAGTGGTAAAATTCACACTTGCCGCACTCTGCATAGTCCAGAAAAAGAGCAGCTGGTGGTTTGGAACTCAGTCAATCTACAGAAGAAAAATAATAGAGAATGCTACGGATGAAAGAGGAGTACCCTAGTGCCAAGGGTCTAGGTTGGTGAAGTTGATGGCTGTGCCTTCTAAAGGCCCCTTTGGCTGAGAATTCTGTCCTTCATAAAGTTTCACCCTGTTAGTTAATTCAGCTCAGTCAGGGTGAAACAGCCAGTCTTGCTTCCTGGAATTAGGAAGAGCAGGTGTGGGGCTCTGAACAACACCCACCTCCCCTCATCTCTCCTCAGTTCCCAGCCCCACCACTGCCCATCCCTCAAACTCTCAACTGGAACAAATGTATGATTTAAGGGACATTCCAACACTCTGGAAGCTGCAGACAAATGCTGGACACTCACTGAGGGCTCCAAAGGCAGCACAGCTGTTTCTCCCTTTCCTAAAGAGATCTGGAAAAACAGGCCTTGTAAAAGGCAAGCATGATTCTGGGAGTAGGGGCCATACATTAACCCTTAAACAGCCATTCCCCGGGACTTCACCAGATGAGTTGATCCAAATTGCTCCTGTGAAGGACAATTCCTAGACCAACAAGTGGGGATGAGGGGGGAAGGTTCAAGTGTCCAGGGAAGAACGGCAGTGGGAGCACTGCATGTAGGCCATAGACAGACCTCCAGATTGCAGGTCTAAGGAGAACCCAGGAATTCTGTTGGGCTACTCTGGGCAAAGGGCAAACAGTAATGTTAATGCCTCAGCCATAAAGCGCATACCTTGCTGCCTTCTTTCCTAAGAACTAGGTACCCCTTAAGCATTTACTAACCCTGTTCCAATCTGGACATCAACCTGCCCAACATATATAGCCTGTTACTGTAATCTGGGCTTTTCCTTTGGTAGCTGGACAACCCCTATTCTTAGGAATTATATGTTATTTTATTGGATACTGACAAGAATCATATGAGGTAGTAATATTATTATCCCCATTTTGCAGATGCAGAAACTGAGGCTTAGAGAGGGTAAGTAACTTGTCTAAAGTCATGCAGTTACTAAGTGACAGTGCTGGGATTCAAACCCAGGTTGGATGAACACCAGAGTTTATTCTCTTGCCAGAACACTACACCATTTTCATGAACTCTAATCACGAATAAAGCCCTAATGGGTAGGGCCTCAGGATCTGGTCAGGTGCTTTCATGGCAGGAATGAAGAATTGGGAGCATGAGCACTTAGTGGTCTATCCAAGCCTGGGAGGAGCATTCAGAATATAACCCTAGATTTCGTAGGGGAGAGGCCCAAGTAATACTTGAACATCTGGGACAGAAAAGATTAGAGGGGTCAATGGGTTCAGATGGGGGCCTTGCTTGGTTTTGCCTGGGGGTGGCTGAAATGGTCTATGACTCCAGGGCACCCACTCCTGAGTGAGGCTGAGGGGACTTATTGCTAGTGCCATTGTCCTATCTACAGCTTCCTGGCCACACACCCTGGGAAAGAAGGAAGATAACTCCAAGGGAATGTACCTGAACTTCACTGCTTTCTCTTCATCCATGAAACTGAGTCTTTCGGTCCCTCGGGATGGCTCCAGGAGTTGATCCATTCCCAGGATGGGGATAGGGGTGGAGGAATGGAGGAGGAAGCACAGGAAAATCTCATGAGGATAGCCAGTGGACAGCAGGCAGGCATCACAGGTACACAGGTGCTGTTGTTTCTTCTCCAGGGATTCCAACTGAATCAATGTGTTCAAGTTCCAGTTCTGCTTTAGTTCATCTAATAAAACATAAAGGGTCAGTTCCACTTCTAGTTGGATTACTACAGTGTTTTCCCCTCCCCCCCACTCCGTTTTGAGTTAATTTTATTCGGTTCATGGTTCAATTAAAAAATTAATATTTGGATTCAGTTTGGAGTACAGCAAAGTTATGTAGTTTGTTCCAGTTTCTGGTTCATGATTCAGTTCAAATCTGTAGTTCCAACATCATGTCACTGCTGTGAGCAGAGCCAAGTACTGTTGCCTGAGAGAACCCCGAGGAAGACTTGAAAAATTTCTCAGCAATCTCTTGCTCATTCATCTGGGGGGAAACCTAATCTTAATACAGCCCACAGAGGGAAAATTCACACAACTGTGCTTCTGGTTCTATCGCAATAATAATAATGTCAATGATAACAATGACGATGATTCCCATTTATAAAGCACTCAGTATCTGCCAAGTTCTGTGCTATGCTTTTATATGCATTATTCAATGCTATGAAGCGAGTGCTATTATTTTATAGTCCTTATTTTATAGATAAGAAGATTGAAACCAGAGTGGCAAACAGCATGTCCAAGATTAAACAGCTAGGAATTGGTGTAGTCAGGATAGAATGTAAGGAAAGACTGAATTTCAGATATTGTCAGGGATATAGATCAGAATATGAAGTAAATGCTAAACTTTCCCCCACTTTCCTGTGAGGAATCAGAGGTGCAGAGAAGTTCTGTAACTTGCCCAAGTTCACAGGCAGTAAGTGTCAGTGATTATCATTTCCTCCTCCTCCCTTCCCCACCCTGTTCGTGTTCTTTTTGAAAAGCAGAGCCACTTAAACTTGTGCTAAAGATGAGTAAGATTTGAAATAAGTAGGGCAAAATCTCACTTCGCCTTGATTAGAGGCAAGTCCAGTAGAAATTAATCAAAAGTTTGAATTATAGACTATGTGAAAAGAGATGCTGTTTTCATCACTTGCAAATACATATAATCACTGGAACCAAGCTGCTAGGACTCTTCAGGGCACCTGCTTTAATGAATAGAGAAGAATGATTTGTACTTAGGACATCAACATTGCCCAGAAGACTCTCAAGCAATTTGCCCTCTGCAGTACTTTAAACTCCACTCCCCTGTAATCTTGTTCATGATCGTCATTTGCTCAGCAAGCCCTTCCATCGGAGATGCTGTAAAGGTAAACTGCAATCAGACTCCTGACACAATCCTCACTGATTCTAAATTGGTGAAATCTGAATAAGCAAGGACATACTGAACCTGGGGGATTTCTTTAAAAGCCATCTCTTGTATGGGTTGGGTCTGGTTCACCAGTTCAAGTGGGGAGGTGGGGCTTGTTGGCAAGCACTGACCACTCTCATCTTTGATTACTCTGCAGGCCTGATCTTAGTCATCTACTTCTTCTTCTATGCCTCCCTGGCTGCTGTGATCACCCTCTGCATGTACACACTATTTCTGACTATCAGTCCTTACATGCCGACCTTCACTGAGCCGGTGAAGCCTCCTGGTGAGTGTGCTCAAATGCCCTATGTTGTCAGAACTTGCTGGACAGAAATCTGCTTGCACAGCAGGTTCAGCCTCAATTAACTTTGGCTCTTCCCGGTAATGACTTAGAGATTCAATTATTAAGAGTAAAAGTAAAATGGTACTTGGCAAATTATGGTCCTTTTCATTTTGATTGCCTGGGGGGAAAATGGTTTCATGGGAATCAATACCAAAAAATGATCCCAAGAATGGGTTAATATATCCAAGGCCTGTTTTCATTGCCAGGAGTTATGATCAGACCCTTCGCCCATAGCCTTAACTTCAACTTCAACGTTTCTGAACCTGACACTTGGCAGCATTATGTGATTAGCCTAAATGGCTTTCTCCAGGGTAAGTAAGTTCCTCTGGATAGTGGAAAGCACTTTTGAAAGGTGATGGGTGGGAATTCAAAATTCAAAATTCACCTGGCCGAGACATTCCAGTCTTCCTAACCTCAGCCCATCATGGTCTTTCCTTGCTGTTCATCTCACTCAGCACCTGTAGATACAATTAAAACTGCTCTAGTGTATGATAGAATGTTGCCTTGAAAGCATACACAACAACTCTCCAGCAAGACCATAAGCTCCTTGAGGTAGAGAGCTTGTTTTCTCTTCTTGAACATCCTACAGCAGCTAATTAAGTCCCTAGCACATGCAGGTGGCTCAATAATGATCATTTATAAAAGATAATTCTGGGGGGAGAAAGTGGTAAGGAAAGGAGAATGTTCTCCAGAGCTGGAAGATTCCTGTCTTCTATACTTTGTCAAGATAAGAGAATTAATTTCTTGGAGATAGGCTATCTTGAAGGGAGAGAACAAGTGTCTTTATGTAACATTATTCCAGAAAGGAATTAGAAGAAGAATCTCTGGGTGACAGTCAACTCCAAATTTTGATCCCAAATATTTTCAAGATGCCTATCTCTGTAGCATCATCAGATAAATTTTCAGGGACAAATGAATGAGTTTGTGGGAGGCCCGTCCACATGGTTAAAGCTGAGGTAGCAGCTTGGTTAAGGTTAAACACAGAGCACACAGGTTCTGTATTTATCCAGCTATCATAGGGGAGTTCTAGTGGGGTTGGCATTGCTTCATCTAATCTTCATGGGGAAAAAAATCCAATTAGTCTTGCTTGGTCGTCCTGGCTTGGTTAAAGCTGGGGGGTGGGGTAGCTAGTAGAATGCACACTGCATTAGGAGGAGACCAATCGCTTATCATGTGCCCGGAAGTGTTATTTAACTACATAAATTTTGTCATTTAGCTTTAGATGTGCATAATAGACTTAGTTGGTTGTCCCCATTTTACAGAGTAGGGAAACTGAGGCTCTAAAAGGGGAAAGGCTCTAAAAGGGGCTCTAAAAGTTGATCAAGTCTCCCAGCAGCAGAACCAGTATTTGAACCCACATTCATGTTTCAGATGCCTTCGCTACTCTAGGCGTCATCCAGCGACCCACATCATGAACATCACACCTGGGAATTTGTTAGAAAGAGAAAGGCAGAATCTCAGGCCCCACCCCAGACTTGTTGGATCAGAATCTGTATTTTCACAAAATCCACAGGTGATATAACCTTAAAGTTTGAGAAGTGCTGCTTTTCCCTAATTCTATGCTGCCATATGATCAGGAGTTAGAAACTCAGCTTTATATTGGTAATGCTCGGTGTTATTTTGATTAAGCCTGAGTTGAAGACTCCTCACCTGTAAAAAGAAGGGAGGCTGTATTATTTCTGAGTCCACGCATAGTTCCATTTTTGGCCACAAAAATATTTTGGACATCATAGCCAACACGATCTCTTCTTTTCTTTCAAAATGCTTGGGAGCTATTGAAAATATATTGCCAGAATCTCTGCTGAGGAAATCCCTCTGAGAAGCTAGTAAGTAGAGAAATACCAATTCTGACTTTATGACAGAGACAGGGAATGCTAGGAAAAGCGCTGAGTTTTTAGCTCCGAAGAGCAGATAATATGTCCTGCTAAAAAGAAACACATCTCTGAAATAGGCATCCAAGAGTATCAGTTTCATTCCCATGAGGACTGGGATTTTGTAATAAGGGTCATACTCATGTCACATTATTTTTAACGGAACTACCTCAAGAGAAACAATGAGCACGTGGTTGCAGCTTCTATTTAGAAAGGTATTATTTGAGCATAGCTCTTGTTCTAAAAAAAATTTTAAAGCCTTGAGTTAAGAGTAGTTTTGTCAAAGAAAAAAAAAAGGCATAGCTATAATTGAAATAGATTTAAAATTCCCGGTTGCCACTTAATAATATCAAACCCAAGTCATAGCTTGTGTAGCTGGGGGCCCAGCAGTATATTTTGACTTTTGCTTCTGGTGAACCATAGGTGCACAATCACCTCTGAAATACTGAGCTATGCGGCACATGACTACATGAGGACTAGATCCAACAGGACTAACTGGGCTCTATCATTTAGAACCAAATTGGGAATAATGCAGCTATTTCCAGAGTCAGTTTTATGGGCTACTCTGGTAGCCTAAAGAGTCACTGCCCCTTTCTGATCTCTCGCTGACATGTGTACCCTGGACACATGTTACATTCTGTCCAATGTAAAAGGACACTAACTCCCAAATGGTTTAGGCCTCAATAGGCAACATCTCACCCTCTCACCCTCTCAGCGGCTACCCTGTGGTTGACTGTTCTCGGTTTCTATCTTTTAACCTAAGCTTCTATTTTGCAGTAGCGCTAACTAACTTCCCTCTGGAAAAGATGAGGAATTGGTTTATTCCCTCCTCCTCCCCCTCGTCTTTCTCTTCTTCCTCTTCTTCCACTTTCCTTCTGTTCCACAACACATACTTCACACCCTCTTACAATCACCTGCCTTTCATTGAACTCAAAGGGAGACCTTTCCTAAGATGAACTTAACGAGATTAATCTAGGAACTTAGCCTTCTCATGCCTCAACATGGTGCAGTCAGTCCCTCTTCCAGAATCTACCAACTGTCTGCCTATTCCTCTTCCGGAAGTAGAAGAGGAAGCTCTCCAAGTTTACAGTTGACCATATCTGAGAAGATATAATGGGAAATAAAGAGAAGTTATAAAGTGAAAAACATATTGCCCAGAGATGGCTATCCAGAAGTTCTGAGGGAATAAGCAGGGGCAGGCAATAAAAGTGGGCTGAGGTGAGGAGCCAGAAAGGCTTCCTGGAGGATGTTGCTGATGAAGGCCACACCAGGTCCTAGGGCTTCAGGTAGACCGAGTGGGCTTTCAGAGGAGCATGAGCAAGCTGGAGAAAGGAAACGTGGGGGGGAGGCCTGCGGAACACATGGCCTTCCCCTGTAGCACCTGCCTAACTACACTTTGCCACTCACACATGCTTTAGGTTATAATGACAGTCTTCAAGAGGAAATGAATGTAGATTGTCCCCCGGGACAGTACTTCATCCAAGATGGTGATGAAGATGAGGACAAGAAGGCCTGTCAATTTAAGCGTTCCTTCCTGAAGAACTGCTCTGGTCTGGAGGACCCTACTTTTGGATATTCTACTGGACAGCCCTGTATTCTTCTAAAGATGAACCGGGTATATCAGGTCTTGATATCTGGTGGTGATAAGTGGATGAGCTGAATAGGAGGGCTCTGGCCACTCCATCTTCACACACCGCAGGTTTGGCCATTTTTACTGACAGCATTAGAAATACAAACAACCAGACAAACCTATCAAATCCTTTTTCTCCCCGAACACTTCCTATTACTACCATTCTCTCCCCCACCCCCAGACTTGCCCCCTCATGGACTCTGTCAAGAATGCTCTCCTGAGCTATTTGGAAGAGGGGACAGGGTGGGATGGGAGATAGTTCTTATATCATGGAAAATGCATTTTTCTTCTCTCCTGTCATGACTGAGGTATTGCAGAGCCTGATCAGGCACACCCCTCTTGAAATTAGAAATTTTTTTGCACCTTTAGGGTTATCTTGCTGCAATTTCCCTTAATCAGGCGTTAATACAAGGAATAAACTGAGCCGCATAGTTCTGAAGATGTTTTTCATATCTGCTATTTGAAATGTTTCTGAGAAGGCAAAATAGATGAAGCTTGTGCCTGAGGAAGGATAACTCATGGGGGTGGGGAGGTAGAAAACCCACATTTTTTACTGTCCAATTTGTTTTATTAAAACAACAACAACAACATTGGTTTTCTTTTGATAGATTGTAGGCTTTCGTCCTGAGCTTGGAGATCCTGTGAAGGTTTCCTGCAAAGTTCAGGTAAAGTGCCCTTTTGAATAAGCATTGTTAGCACATCCGTTTCATGCAAAAAGGTAGTTCATCCTTTCCAAGGACTTAGACCCAGAGCATAGGTCAGGTTAAGGGTTAATCTTTCTATAACTACACCTCCCGTCAGTGCCTCAGGCCTTCCTCTTTCCAGAAAGCATTCACAGATGTTTGTGTGTGTAGTTGTGTGTATTGTGTCCGTGTGTCATAATTCATACCTGTAAAAGCCAAAGACTGAACCTCAGCTAAGGGCCACAGCAGGGAACAAGGATATGCCAAATCATTAATTGGGATTCTGTTTACACTTTTGATTTTAGCTCTAATTACTTGTTTCTTTGAACTAAACAAACAGCTTTCATTAGAGTCATTAGTCCCCAATTTTAAAACTGAATTTCACATTTTGCAGCAATGGCCGGTAGCACTGGGTGTTGCAATAACAAACGACTACAAGGGAAGTATAAACAGAACTCCATTAATATGCTAATTAACTGTCCTTTGAGGGACCATTAACTCCTATCTCATCTGCACCAATTCCTTTGTAGGAGAAAGCTCTAGATCTTGGGTTTGCTTCTTCTTCTTCTTTTTTTTTTAATATTGACATTTTATTTTTTATTATTTTACCTTTTTTTATTAAATCATAGCTGTGTACCTTAATACAATAATGGGGTACAATGTGTCGGTTTTATATACAATTTGAAATATTTTCATCGAACTGGTTAATATAGCTTTCATGGCGTTTTCTTAGTTATTGTGTTCAGACATTTATATTCTACATTTAGTAAGTTTCTTAAACAGGCAGTAGCTCCCTCTGGTTGGATGACATCAACTGTGCACCACCACCCCTGGACAGTTGTCTTGCAAAGGTGGGAGGCCAGGCAATTCCCATTCTTAGTACTAAAAATACAGCTGAAAACTTCAGTCTTTGTTGTGGCAGATTAGAAAACAGCAAAAGGCAACATGTATCCAGTCAATATCCCACATTCAGCAAGCATTTATTGGTCACTTGATATATACCAGGTCCTTTGCTAGCTAGGTGGTAAGAATGCAGAGATAAATATGACTCTGTCTCTGAAATCAGGGCAATCAAGTATTACAGGTGCTATGAAAACTGTAATGGGGACATTGAAGAGAGAAAGGTAGGTTCCATGTGGGAAGTGGTGACACTGAAGATAAGCTTTAAAAAGTCAGGCTGTATTTGCCAGGTGAACAAGGTAAGAGGGACATTCACTCTGTTCACATGCACGTGTGTATGTGTAAATAGTCACTCACATGAGATGTGACTACAAACTAGCAGAACAGATTCCACAGGCCATTCTCAAAAAAAATTTCATTGCTTTTTAAAATATATAAATAAATCATAAAGACCAACTTAGTCTTAAACTAGCATATTAATTGGCCTGAGTTCTGCTTTTAGTTCCCTAATGGAAGCTGTTCATTTTTTCAATTTACATCAAACCTTGCTGAGAACTATCCTTTTTTTTTTTTTTTTTTTTTTTGTAGAGACAGAGTCTCACTTTATCACCCTCAATAGAGTGCTGTGGTGTCACACAGCTCACAGCAACCTCCAGCTCCTGGGCTTAGGTGATTCTCTTGCCTCAGCCTCCCGAGTAGCTGGGACTACAGGTTCCCGCCACAATGCCTGGCTATTTTTTTGTTGCAGTTTGGCCAGGCCCGGGTTTGAACCCACCACCCTCAGTGTATGGGGCTGGCGCCGTACCCACTGAGCCATAGGCGCCACCGGAGAACTATCCTTTTTTAAAAAAGAAATATTAAGAGTCTCTATACATTGTAAAATAATCAAATGGTCAAATCTACACCCATTTGTAGAAATTGTGCAGGATGAGGTAATGACTAGAATAAATTAAGAACTTAGTTTGTAGCAAGAACAACTATAGTATATTGACAGAAATAATCACATGACTCTAGTGAGTAATTTGTTAGTACTTATGCACTATTCATCCTTAGTAGCCCCCAGGCCTCTGCTGTTGAGGGCAAGCCTAATCCATAAGCAGAATGGGCAGCCCCCTACCTACCATAATGTCATGAGGGTAGACCTGTTTACTTTAATCATTTCCATTACCTGTGTCCCACTTATGTACCCTCCTGACTCCACCTACTCTAATTAAGCACTACAGAGAATGTGGTCAGAGACATGAGTTTAGGTGATCAGCTGTATGGTCCCAATGCACTTGATCTCACTTCCAATACAACCGAGCCTGCATTGTTGTGGAGTGGATTTACTAAACATGTTCTAACTTACACCCCGGCCTCAGCTTCAAAGTCCAAGACTGGGTGCCAGGCCCAGTGTGATTCTTTGGAAAAGGATGGGAGTGGTAGGCCCTCTTTCCAGAGCAGCACCAGGTACTGCAAGCCCTTTGGATCTCTTCTGTCTGGGTCCTCTAGAAGCCAACAGAAAGCCATAATGAGCACCTTTGGCTTCCTCAGCCCAGGCCTTCTGCTTGGAATTCCTTGAAATGAAAAGCCAAGGAAGAGTCACTCCCTGGAAACACCTCCCTGGGGATAGGTCAAGGCTGAGCTTTGCCCTGTTCTGCTTTTGTTGTTGTCCTGGAACAGTTGGTTGTGGGTCACACAGTGATTTCATCCAGGGCACAAGTCTGTTTAGCTTACACTCTAACTCACTGTATGACCCAGCACCCCACATATACTTCCTTTTGCTTACAGAGAGGTGATGAGAACAACATCCGATCCATCAATTACTACCCAGAGTCGGCTTCCTTTGACCTCCGCTACTATCCTTACTATGGCAAACTGACTCACGTAAGCTGTATCCCCTTCAGTCACTGCTGTCAGAAAGGGTTCAGAGACAAAGGGCTGACTGGGATCTATGAGAGCTAGGAAGCAGTAGGTAGAAGCAGAGGCCTACCAATTCCTATCACAACCACACTCCTTTCTGCACCTGGAAGAATCTCATTATTGGTGTGGTCTAAGCTCTTACATTTATAGATGGGGAAATTGGGGTTCAGAGAGAGGAAATGACGTGCCCAAGGTCACATAGCTAATCAGTGGCAGAGTCAGGAGCAGACAAATTACTACCATTGCACTCAAACATACCAAATAATTGCACTTCCCTGTTTCCCTCATCTGTACACTTGGGCAAATGAAGACTTCATCTCCAGCATAGAGACTTGATAGACAATAGTTTTGTTTTGGTTCATGGTTTGATATCCAGTAAATCATATCAACTGAGTCAGGATTGTTTTTCCCCAGAGGAAAACCAAATATTTGACAGTGACTTATGAGAAAAATGTGTGATTTCCACACACTTTCTCAAGGCAAGAAGAGCATGTCAGTTGCTTTGGCCATTTGTGACTTGGCATCATGGGATTTATTCAGTTCCCTTTGTGGAGGTTATCCCATCCTGCCTGCACTGATTATCTGATCACTTCCCTCCTGCTACTTCTGCACACTTAGAATTCGTTGTTCTTCCCCCTACAGGTTAACTACACCTCACCCCTGGTGGCAATGCACTTTACAGATGTGGTGAAGAACCAAGCAGTGCCTGTGCAGTGCCAACTGAAGGGCAAAGGCATCATAAATGATGTCATCAATGATCGTTTTGTGGGTAGGGTAATCTTTACCCTGAACATAGAAACGTAAGAACTTCAGGGGGCCAACCTCACCAGTTCTGCTTCTGTTTTATCTCACGCTATTCCTGTTAGCACCTGAATTCTTTTTCTTTAATTTGGACACAGCCCGATGGGCACCTAAGACAGCAAATCGTCTTTCCTTGCCTTTGACATGTGTCTAAAGTGACATCGTGGGAGCTGTTTGATTTTTTAAAGGTAGTCTCTCCTGATGACAAATAGATTGATTTCCTTTCCCTCTTAATATTTAAAACTAAAACCTATACTTGCTGCTAGAAATTTCACTGTAGTGCAAACATAGTATTTCATAAAATTCACAATAGCCATGAAGAATTGCTGTGATGATTAGAAATTCATCATGTTCTCTACAATTTTGAGGGTTTTAGAGGTGAGATTCCTCCCAACTAGGCTGATACTCAAACCCCCTTTTTCAAAACCTTCCTGGCAAGGTAGTTCCCTGGGAATCACCACTCAGACAAATCCAGAAAACACTTAGGGCTGATATACCTGTAGAATTCCATATCCAGGAATGCTTGAGAAACTGGCTGCCTCCCACGTGCAATTAAATACCGATCTGAAGACTAAGTTATCTTCAACTGGGACAGAAAGGAGTGCTCACTGGATATTGTTCTGGGATAGAGATGAAGACATATTCTATGACTTTCTTAGGAGGTAGAACCCACTTATCATATGGATGTAACTAGTGTTTGGTTCCTGGTTCTATGATAAAATCATCCAAAGGCAAACATTCCTGAAAACAGGTTTGTCTCAGCTTCAAACAGAGAAGAAACTATGGGAGAAGATCTCCACCAGCTAATTATTCTTGAGCTCTTTGTTTGACAGTAGTGTGATGTTCTTTGAGACCATCAGGAATGGGTGTGTTGACCCCCAGCTACAACTCTGGGGATTGAAATCAGGGTCTGCCAGCTAATGCATGTCAAGAAAGAAAGCTCTTGCCAGGCCACCGTAAAAAAGCCCAGGCTCCTTAGCCAGTTTTGTATTTACTTTCAAAATGATGTGAGGCAGATGTTTATCCATGTTGTGGATCAGCCAGGTCACTTTGTCTTATCTTTGGCCATGTGATCATTCCACTGCTTCTTAACACTTCCAGTAGGGGGAGGGCTGGGACAAGGAGAAAAGGCAAGCACCAGGGAACAGCATAGTGTCTCAGCAACTTTAAATGTCACCCAGAAGCATCTGGAGTCTGAATCTCTCCTCTACAATGTTTACTTTCTCCCCAAACAGGGAATTGACAGTCTGGTAGTGGAAGATAAACAAGTGGAGAAGTAACTATGATATAGAGTGATGAGAGGTATAAAACTAGTATGTGGAAATGCTATGGGAACATGAGGAAAAATAACTAGCTTGAACTGAGAAAGTGGCAGAGGAAATTTCATATGCAAAACCACAATTATGTGTTTGGGTAACTGCGAACCGTTCATGTAACTGCAGTGTAAAGACTCAGAGGAATGGCAGGGAGTGGCAAAGGTTTAGGCTAAGAGAGGTATTTAAGATCTTTGAGTTTTATGCAGTAGGTGAAAAGAAGTCATTAAGACATTTTAACCAGGGAAGCTCTGTGATCACATTTGCATCTTAGAAAGAGCACTTTGGCAACCACAGTGTGAAGAGTGGATCGGAGAGAGACAAGACTGAAGAAATGGGGAATGAAGAAGAAGGATGAGTCAAGAATAACTCCAAGGTTGTAAGCTTGGCTAGAACCAGTGAGATGGTGATGCTGTTGATTAAGACTGGGAATACAAGAGAAAAGCAGGTTTGCAGAAAAAGATGCTGAGATCAGTTCTGGACATTTGGCTTGTGATTTTCCGCTGGTCAGATATTGATGTGGAGATGTTAACACATGTAGGGCTGAGACGAAGGACAGATGAAAACAAAAGTCACATTTGATTATGTAAACTCGCTTAAGAAATTTTAAGCTATTTAATCTTGGGAATTGAAGCCAGTTAAGTAAACACACTACACCAATCTAGTCTGTAGAGTGTTTTTTTTCTCTTGGCTTTGTGGCAGAAAGGACTGCTGTTCTTCTTCAGAATCTCCTTCCCAGATACCTTCCAAGTCTTATCACCAGAGTAGAGGGGGGCTGACCACTCTTAACAAGTGATAGAAGATAGAGGACAGCAGGTCTATGGGAAATATCGAAAAAATGAAACTGTCTCCTGCTAACCTATTTCCTTAGCAAATTCAGTTTTCAAAACTAACCATTAAAACGAAACAGAACAATACGAAAAAGACAACAACGTTAAATCCATTTAAAAATGGTCTCAGTCTTAAAACTAACCTTTGAAAAGGTAAAGGACAAAATGAAAAATACAATAACTTTTAAACAATTTTAATTACCTCAACCAACCAAACTTTCAAAATTCAGTAGTAAAAGATAATAGGACATTAGATCTGGAAAGGATATTAGAGAGCATTTAGAGAAAACAGCCTGCATTGCATCTGACTCCAGGTCCAGTGCTCTTTCTACTCTGAGCTGCTGCTTACCGGGAAGTACCATCTTTTTAAAAATCAATGAATGTTATCCCAAACATTTTGAAACATATGTCAAATCTGAGTTAAAATAGTTAACATTTCACAGGAATTCAACTACTGGTGCTATATTTTATACATAATACATTATCCTGTTAAATGTGTTGACTATTAGACAGGGAATTATGAATCCCTTGTGAAACAATATCTCTCATTCAATGGAATCTTCTGTGTCCACAATTTCAAAGCAGTATTGAGGAGTACTAAGGTTGGGCTGTCAGCTAGGACATGAAAAAATAGCTTTACTGTACAGAACTGGATATGATAACGTAGTCATTAAAGTCAGATTCTAACTGTTCAATGAACGTCTAGTAGGTTAATTTAAATAGTACCCATAACTGTGCTGTGTCAGGATTTGATTTGTATACCATCTGTTACAATGCATTTGGTTTTACTTGACTGTCGATGAGAAATACTACTTCCAAATGTCTTCATAGCTTTGTCCGTGCTAGATTTGGTTATGATTTTTTACCTTCCACCCCTCTGAAATTATTTTCCTAAAGTTACCTTTCTTAAGAAACCTTTTACTGGGGATGTAGAAAACATTTATATTGTCTTGGGTTGTTGTTGACAACAATAAATTGAAATAAAAAAGAAATGTATGATTTCCTCCTTCTAGACTGTATCACTCTTTTCCCACAGGAATATTGGGCAGCCATGTGGGTGGAAAACTTGACAATTGACAACCTATTTGTTGAAGACTGTTTTTCTTCCTCTCTCCCACGCCCACAGTTTTTGACTCTTGGGGTTTAGCCATAGGAAGGCGAAACTAAAAGTTGTTTTATTTCTGGGTATTTTTCCTTTTCCAGTCTCCATGCTTGGTTTCTCAGAAGACTGTTTTGTCAGAGCAGCCTTTTTTTCATCAGGGCTGAGTCCTGGTATAAATTCTTGTTTGTTTGTATGGGAAAAGAACACTAAGAGAAACTTTGAGGTGGGGAAACGGAACCAAATCCAGAGAAACTCTGCGAATGTTTGATGTTAGTCTGGCTAAGTGACCTTAGGGCACATCTGGCCACGAAGTATCTCCCAGAGCAAATCTCTAGTGGCCATTGCAATTAAAGACAAAAATATTTCTGTTACTTATTCAACTCAGAGGCTATGCTGCAGCAGGAATCCCTTTTTTCCTTTGAAGCTGTCCTGGCCTAAGGCTCCCAGTATACTTCCCCTTATCTAAACTCTTCATCAGAGTAAATTTTTTTTACTGATTTCCTCTTAAAATATTCATATGTAATAGAGTAATTTAAGCAAATCACACAGAAGTGTTATTTACATTGTGATTTTATCCAGACTGGAGATGGAGGTTTGGGTATTTGTAAGGACTGATGGAGGCAAAGGCAAGGCAAGGAAGTTGAAAGACTACTTCATGAAGTTCTTTTTTTTTTTTATTGTTGAATCATAGCTGAGTACATTAGTGCAATCAAGGGGTACAATGTGCTGGTTTCATATACAATCTGAAACATTTTCATCAAACTATTTGACATAGCCATCATGTCATTTTCTTAGTTATTGTATG
>CAUYRH010147920.1:0-49104 GCA_963574655.1 Perodicticus potto | reverse complement strand
ATGAAAGAAAAAATAGAACATTAAAAAACTCACATACCAAATACTATACAAATATACTATTCACAAATATGAGCATTAATTTCTTTAACAAATGATTAAATATGGAAAATTGGACACAAATACATGTAATATATGTAATTTTCTGAAAGTTATTAGGTTACATTAGAGGGAAATCTGTCTACTTTATTAGTCATATGTTTTATTAAAACTTCTATTATATAAAGTAGTAATTATTTAAATAAACAGATCCCTGTGTTTTGATTCTAAACTTATGGGTCTCACAGTCTAAAAGAGACTGATTCTCAACTGAGAATGGTCAACCTGGTAAAACTGAAATCACTGTTACTTAATATATTATAGTAAAATCAGGCAGATTGACTAAAACAAATTGACAGAAAACAAATTTGTTTTCCTGCAATAAAGAACAAAAAAGCAATAAGCCGCCCAGGCACCTGTTTCCCTAGTGAGGCCATTCACCCCAAATTTGCACTCAAATGTCTAATAAAAAGATATTATTATATCCACTTTGTTGCCATTTCAAAGCAGAATAGCGATTTCCTGGAAATTAGAAAAAAAAAACAGTAAACACGGAGCTAAAATCGGGTTAAAATACAAAATGATGGACGCCATAGTTTAAAGCCAAATTATCAAATTTTTCTCAAATACTTATTGCAGCAACTTAAAAAAGGAACTGTCATACAATAAGTTTCAGTCAAAAGTAGAAATTTAAAAAACTTCATGCCGACAACATTTCTACTGGCCCAGCCCTGATTTCAATAGTGTGAGAATATGTATTGATTGTACTCGATGTATATTCAAATCATTCTATTCTATGAATCAGAAGACATTTTTAACTTATTAAAATGAGAGAAGAATACATTTTTAAAACATCTGAACCCCTGTTCTTTAAGAAATGACTAAAATATAAGACAGAAAAATACTTTTAGGATTAAATACAAGTTTCTAGTATTATATCAGTGCCATTTTTTTCATTTTCTTATTTTTGAAAAGAATTCTTCATCTTAGCAAATGTCACATGTTGAGAGGGTAAAATTCGTTGGATTATTGCAAAAAAAATCACAAGTGAAAAGCACCTTTACTCTATTGGATCTCTGTGATTTAGTTGGGGAGCATCACCTCTTTTGTGTATATGTGCTTATCCATAGGTAAAAAGAAAAAGGTAGTTCTATTTCTTTAGTCCTCAACAGGACATTATAATGTTTTCTTTAAAAAGTATTCCTACCTTGCACTGTTAATCCAACCGTAAGGACCTTAAAGATACGCTGCTTAGTTACCTATCGTAATTCATTGTAACCCCCAACTCCAATTCTGAATAGTCCCTGAAAAAACAAGATAACAAGTGCAAAGTATAACTTTACCCTAATGAAGAGGATCTTTTCTCCCACTCGGTATCTTCCTTGGGAGAGTCGCTCCACACAGAACTTATTTGGACATTTGCAAGGAGGATCTTCAGAAATTCGTTTCACCTGAAACAGAAGAGCAGGCAAGTTCATTTCCTTAATCAGGTTTCATTTAGGGTAATTTGTTTCAAAAGCTCTGAGGTCCCTGGACCGTTAATGATTTTAAACTTGTTCTGTATCTATGGCCATGATGTGAGCACAGGGATATGACACTAAATCCTATGTAATGATTCTACCGTTGTAAAGACAGCTTCTGAAGACCATTGAGTGCACTACGGCACACGCTGGATAGTAACACTGATGTGCAGAATTATAGTAAGGAAATCAACTGGCACTGCAGAAATAATGAATAATGAGCTAGGTTTTCATTTATGGAGAGTTAAAAAAGACCATCCACGTTGGACTGTCAAAATAAATCTATTGAGAACTAGAATACAATGTACGTGAAATATCTGTATTGTAAACTATAATAGAATGAGTCATCAGAGTATGTTTTCTCACTATACTTTCAATTATATTAATTTTATCCAGTTTCAAAATAAATGAAAATAGATTTTTTTTAATGAGATATTGTTTCACTTATTTTGAACTCTAAGATATTCTCTAAGAGGTCAAGTCTCTTTCACAAGCTGCACCCTGAAATTCTTTCAGTAGCTCTCAGTAGTTCCCACTTTCCAAATCCTACGTGTAAGACCATACTTGACGATTTATGTGTGTATTACGGAATCTGTGTCTGAATATCAGATTTTTTCCATCCACTCTTCAAAAATACATGAACAATGATCATAAATAGTTGTGATTATTGGAAGATGATGTAATAGTTCATTATTTTAGGAATAATTTTATGTTTTCCTTGATTGGGAAGTCGTTTTATGTTTCATAACTGTCTGCTTTTTAATGAGCCAGCCAACCCAAAACAATAATCTCTTGTGTCTTGAGGAAAAGTTTCCGTGGAAGAAACCGAAAACTTGAGGAGCTGGACAGAACACAGGCTCTGAAGAAATTGGCCTGGATTTTCCTCACCTAAATCCTTCCACAAACATGTCTTGGTGCGTAGAGTTATGTCACAAAAGAAATTTAATTGCTCTTTCAAATAATTCAAGGTCTGACTTCAATCAGCCTTCTGCTAAGCAAAAACTGTATATGGAGTAACACATGAACCAATTTGCATGTCGGCGATAAACAACTGGGTTTCCCTACAATGGAGAGGTTCTGAAAGTGTGAAAGCTTAACACAACGGAGGGAAAACTAGAAAAGCTGGAGAAATACTGAAACAAAATTTATCTTAAGACCTATATAATTATGCCTCGATGAAGATATATACAGAAAAGAACAAACAGTATTTTGAGGGGTAAATGATGCGAGAACCAAGTTTAAGATACACATTTTCATCGGTTCCTCCTGCCCTCCCTCATTTTGCCAACATATAAAACTACGACTCTATTTGTACTACAGCATATTGTATCTCAGTTATTGGTTAACCTTAATGCCTCCTTGCTAGACTGAATTGCTTGAAGGGTAAGATAATAGTTCATTATATTTTAAAACTATAATAACTTAATGGTAAACAAGAAGCGGTCAATAAGTGCATATTGATGAAATAAATGAATAAGAACATGGGTCTAAACAAGGTGCAGAGAGACGTGAGTGAAACAGAATAGGACTGGATCCAAAGAACCTTAGCAATGCCTTTCAAGATGAAGAAAAAAGGAAAATGAAGAAGCTGTCTAAACTTAATGATTAGGCTCACGACTTTGAATTCTGAGCTTTTCCTGTCATATCGTCCTTTGTTCATAGATACATCCCCCTCAGACCTCAGTATTAACAGACAACAGAGTTCTGTCCCTAGAGATTTTGGGTTTTCTTGGACAGAGTCTCATTCCATGCTCTGGGTATAGTGCCCTAAAAGCATCATAGCTCACAGCAACCTCAAACACCTGGTTTCATGTGATCCTCTTGCCTCAGCCTCTTGAGTAGCTGGGACTACAGGCATGCACCCAGGTACTTTATTTTATTTTTAGTAGAGACCAGGCCTCAAACTCCTGAGCACAAGCAATCCACCTGCCTTGGCCTCCCAGAGTCCTAGGATTATAGGCATGAGCCACAGCACCCACCCCATGGAGATTTTTTGAAAGCCTTTTCCTGCACAGGATGGTGATAATAAAATGAGAAACATTAAATTTGGCTAATGATGATGCCATTCCATTCCAATAATGCAGAACCACATTCTGGGGTGGGGGTCACAGGACCAGTGAATGTGTCTATATGTGCTGTTTCCAGTGTTTTCCTATGAGCATCTCTTTCTATATTGTTTATAAAATGTGTTTAAAATATAAGTCAGTGTATATATAAATTATGTTTATGTCATTCCTAGAAGTGGTACAGTTTCCCTATCAAATGAGGGCTTCCATGAAAAAAGTCAAGAACCAGGGAAGGGAGGGGGAGGGCAAGAGCGGGAGGGAGGTTTTGTTTATCCACAGGAAAATCAGACAGACAGTGTCACAAAAGCATGTGGCCTGAGGCAAGAACTTTTAGGAGGATCATTCCTGGAACAATTTTGCTGCCACATAGTAATTGAGCAAATAGTTAATGGGTGTTCACGTGGTTCTGCCACTATTAAACGGCAATCACCAGTCGGTACGGAAAGCGTTTCCGTCTTGCAGTGCTCTTAGACAAAACACAGAAACTGTGGGTATCAAATGAAGTAAAATGCAGGAAACATTTTCTCAAGTGGCCTGCCCTTCTCTCATGCTTTCCTAGCTTTGAAAATGGACTTGGAGTTTACAAACCAAGGGCTTTTTAAAAAATAGTTGTGTGAGAGGAGGAAGCAGAAATGGAAGAGACAAGGCCAGATTGTGGGCAATGGAAACACAGTGTCAAGTAAACAGTGCCCGATGACATCTGCGCTTCTTACATTACCTGGGGATAAGTCAGCCTGGCAGGTGTTCTGTTTGGGGCCAGGGTGCCAGCCAGCTTTCAGCTTTCCCTGCTGAAATGGGATTTCAAGAGGAGCCTGATTGCTCAGAATTACACTATCTCTCATCCCCAGACTGAGGAAGTTGGTGGAGAAGAGGAAGAAAAAGAATGCCTTCTCAGAAGTGCATTCAACTCATTGTGTGGGAACTAGCCCAGCCTGAGGGACGGAAACCAGGAGAACTACACCGGACCCACCACTTTATCACGGCTGAATCGCTCTATCAGGACATCTGCAGAATAAATTAACCTGAATACACTCCACTGTGTTTCGTTCATGATATCTTGATTAAAGAAGGTCGGAGGGATTATTCACATAAAAGGTCACCTTTTTTTTTTTTTTTTTATTCTCTGCCATTCCCCTATCAAACAAAGAAATGTGAAGAAACACTGAAAGCTTCAAAACCGGCAGTTACTGCTCCAACTGTTCACTGGAGCATCATCTCTCAGGACACGTCCGCTTCTCCTTCTTGACTTTTCATCTTTTTCCGTTTTTTTCATTTTCTCTTTCTTTCTCCTGCTCCTTTTCTTTTCTTTTTTTTGTGGGTGTAGATAATTGCTTCACCAGAGTTTAAATAGCCAACATTATTACCGAAACAAAGGAACTTTGCAAGCAATCTCTACTTTATAACCCTGTTCTAAAATGCATGTTGGCGTACATCAATTTCAGCTCCCAAACGCTGCGTATGCCTCATGTATAGGGCTGCAGTTGCCACAGGAACCACTTCCTTTTTATATCAGACACATGAAGTTCCGATCTAAACCATTAGTGAGGCTCAAATTACTATTCTTTCTGCTCCACTGTTCCTGAATAAAACACTTTAGTGAAAAACCATCATTTACACGTAATGCAAATAGTTCAATGAAGTTTTCCCCAATGTAGACTGCAAAAGACAAGGGAACTGGGAAAGACTTCAGTGCTTAACTACATTTGGAGAATCTCAGGGTAAGCCAGATTGTCTAAGGAACTCACCGGAGCCTTTGATATGCCAAAGTGTATCGCCAAACTCGAGGTGGGGACTTAGTACCTTCTATTTCTCAAACTACCCTAACCATGAAATTCGTTTCCCCATGGAACATCTGAAGGTGCGTTGGATTAAATATTCCTTGAAAAATGCTGGTTTAAAGCTCTGTAGAACATGATATTCTAGCTGGTACAAATACAGACACATCCACTTTGTACTATATTTTTTAAATTCAATTAAAACCCCTCAACTAAACAGATGGTTATGTTCCCAAACTCTTGTAAGCTTCGCGAAGGTGCAAGCTCCTCTAACATCCTTCTCTGTCCCCAGCTGAGAGAGCAGCAGGTGTAGCAGGAGAGAACCAGCATCCATGCGCTGACTGCCTTGCCAGTATATGGAACGACCCTACTCTCATTTTCTTTCTTTTGAAAACTATGGGTTAAAAATTTTCCTAAATGCTTTTTGTGGTTGTTTCACCACCTTTCACCTAATCCCCTTTCTTGGCCCCTTCTCAAGAACAAAGAACAAATAGAAGACAAATTGGGAAACAAAGACAACCATTATAGCCACTTCTCCCAGGTTCTGAACATAAACGGCTTCAACTGGCCGTATCGCAGGTTGAGCCAGATTGTATAAGGAACAAAGCTACAGGAGAACTGAAAAGTTCATGCATTTCTGGAGCACAAGTTGTTCTGGATAAGCAGAATAAGGGAGAAGATTTTTTAAGCTTTAATTACCTACATTGATAATTTATCCAGTAGACATGGTACTAGACAGATGTAGATTAATAAAATCATCCTTATCTTTGAGAACAAAGTCTGCACCTTGAGAGGAATGGATTGTGTCCCAAAATGCAAATGCCCCATTCAGTATATACAAATACTTGAGGCCACAGGGAGTAATTTGTCATTTTACCTGGGAGGAGAGGTGCCAAGGACATTTTACATAGGAGGCAATATAATCTGAATTTTAAAAGAAGAAAAGGTTATTAAAAGTAGATTTAAAATATGATTAGGCAGAAGATGAATGGCTATAAATAAATTCAGAGATTAGAGCGTTGCCTGTGGCTCAAAGGAGTAGGGCGCTGGACCCATATGCTGGAGGTGGTGGGTTCAAACCCAGCCCTGGCCAAAAACTGTATTAAAAAAAAAATTCAGAGATTAATCCAGAGGACAAAAGGGCTGGGAAACACACTGTGGGCCAAAAATGTGGGCGGCTATGTGACATACCAATGAGTCTGGGCTTTACTCTGGTTGTGTTAGGGAGCTGAATATAACTTTAATAGAATCTGAACTGCATTTAATGAGATCATTCTGGTAACAGTGATATGCGTAGAAACATTTCCAGAATGGAGTGGGCAACAGCGTCTACTGCCAGGAAGAGATGTCATAATTTGGGCAAGATTGGCCAGATACTCCTTGGTGATCTGGGACCCTGAATATAAATAAGGCATTAAAAACGAATGGAGGAGAAAGCTGAGAACAGACTGAAAGTATGTACAGTCACCCCAGAAAAATAAGAGATAGACCCAAGGAACTCCTAAAATAAGTCTAATCAAAGTGTAATTCAGAAAGAAGAAAAATTGTTCTCATCAAGGTATAAGCAATGCACCATTTGTTGGAGCCCATACAGCCCATGGCTAGGAGGAGTGAGAGTTATAAGAAATACCTGTACAGCTCAATAATGGAACACCTGGGTGGAAAGGGCGTGGAGAGGGATTTAGCTCTCTTAACAAGCATGAGAGCTCGCGAGATGAGAGCAGTGGTGAATTGGCAGTCTCTACACCTGTGGTGATGAGAGGCCTGAGATCAGCCTTATATTAGGCTGGAGGAGAAGGCAGTCAAGGAGCATGCGCACTCTATCACAGACCCGCTTACTCTGACTCTGTCTCCTCTCCTGCCTGCAGAACACCAGCACAGCGTCTCTCTCCTGAAGATCACTAAGCTCTGCTAAGATCTATCTTTCTAAGAAGACTGCTTTATTCTAAGACTCACACTCTTTCTCTCTCTCTCTCTCTCTCTCTCTCTCTCTCTCCAGCTAAAGTAGATAGCCCTCAGGCACCTAAGAGAAAATGTACCTGAGCAAGGTAACTTAGCGGTCCGCGTCCGGAACCTAGTTAAGCTGGGCCCGAGACCTGGCCAGTCCTGGGCCCTGGCGAGAAGTGACAGAAGTGACATGTGACAACCACTATCTACTATTAAAGGTTATTCAATTTGCTTACAAACTAAAGAAAAAGGAAATATAAAAATCAAGGTATCTGACCAACGCTTAAGAACAGTCCGTGATTTTAAAATCCATTTAGGTGGCATAAAATGAAAATGTATTGCCTATTCTTTATGTCCTGAGCGAATAGATTACCCAAAAGAAACTTGATTAAACTGGTGTGGGCCAAGATATCTTTTTAGGGGCTAAGTTTAAGTTCGTTGCTCTTAACACAAATAGCAGTTTTTAATCCATCTGACACATTGTTATATACCTGCTCATCTATAGCTGCAATACAGTATATAGTTTCACATGAAAAAAAGATGCAATATGGTTTAGAGTTTCACATGGAAAAAAGATGCATAAATCTTTTATTCCGTATCTTATAGCATCAATCAGCCTTTTCTCTAGCCCTTTTCTGTTTAGATTCTATAAGCAGTGTTTTCCAAGCTTTTTTATCTCACGGCACACTTGAACCTACAGTTAAACTTCCACAGCACACTTAAATTAATGTTGATCATAAAAAGGAGTGTTAAAAAGAATACACTTACTGTGCTTTGAACTTCTTTGGAAATTAATTTAATTGATGAGCTTTACAAACTGTCGCAACAGTTTTTAAGATCCTTTCCCGGCATGCCAGTGTGCCACAGTTCACACTGGGTGAAAATCACTGTTCTACAGAGAAAGAAACTCTCAGCTACGAACCTAATCAAACCAGCCGTCCTCTATCGTCCTGTCTGCTTTTTGTTTTTTTTGGTGTGTTTGCAGTTTTTGTCGGGGCTGGGTTTGAACCTGCCACCACCTCTGGCATATGGGGCCGGCACCTTCCTCCTTTGAGACACAGATGCCGCCCCAATCCCGCTTGTTTTTACGGCTGGTGCTGTGGTTGGTGCTAGTTTCTAAGAACTCTCCCAAGTCTGTGAGACCCACGTCAGTCTAATGCCCCTGGTCTTATTATTTTCTATGAAATTCATAAGCAAATACAACTCCAGAAATGCAGACTGTATATAAACAACACCCCCGTCACCTGTGATTTCTCTCCTTCGTTAATATTTTTTCGCATTTGTGCTTAAACTGTATGAGGATGGTGGGGTAGGCATACATACAATTGAACCAATTATCATAACCTATAACGACTTAATAGACAACTGGGCAGCCTGAGAGTTTTAATTCACCCTGTTCGCTGTTAAACCCAGAAACTTCTCAGTGTGGTTGTATCATTAAAATTGATCCTAACTGCCCCAAACCATGACTCAAGGATCTCCCCTGCGCTCTCCTCCCCTCCCTTCCCCGCCCTCCCCTGCCTTCAGCAGGTTACTCAACGTCTGTGTTCCCATCCCCCCAGTATGGACTCTGCCTTTGAGACACAAAACATATGAAACGCAGTGGTCGACCCTGTCTGACAGCAGACTGTCTTCTCTGTCCGTGTTTGCTTTCCCCTCTTTAACAGTTCTCAAGATCTTTCACCCCAGGGTTCTTATCTGTGAGTGGAGGACTCGTGGTCCAGCAACAATGAGGTTCAAGTGTTTTCAAATACAAGTTTTAGGAAGTTGATTTATTATCCAAAAATTTTAGATAATACTCGGCAGACTTAAGTGACATTTTCTTTTCAAAGACTGGCTTGGTTTTGTTTCTCACAATGAATTGCAGGACTACGTAAACACTTTTCCACTGAGGTTTAAAATGTATTTCAAGGAAATTGAAATAGGTAAAGATTCCCCGGATATGACGTAGTACGGAATGTGTTTAGCACAGCGTCGGACGCGTTTTTACTTACTGCGTCATCCAATAAGTTTCCTGTACTCTTTTTTCCAGAAGATTTTGATGAAGGAGAAGGTGAAGGAGAAGGAGCAGACAGTGTCTCTTCTTGTTCAATCTCTTTTTCCAATTTTATCAAACCAGGAGGCTCCACACCATACCTTTTAAGAGATACACTATCATTAAATAAAATTATCATATATTACAGTTGATTATGAACCTTTCACAGTAAATGACTGACTTTCAGAAACAAAATCCACATTTCTAGCATTAAAATGCAAAACTCTTAAACTTTTGGCCTTTTAAGCTGGGAGAAATATATAGAACTGCCATGCTTGTATATGTGTGCATATAGGAATCATATATATCATACTAGAAATAAATAAAAATACTCAATATAATATATCAATGAATCAAAAACATATAGAACCATTAAAATGTGATCTTCAGCTTTTCCGTTTACCAGCTTTAATGACATTAAGGCTGTTTTGAATGCAAGCTTGTTAAAACAGACATAAAACCGATGTCAGAGTCAAGTTGGAAATAGTTCCAGAACAATACACTATAGTCCTGGCCTCATAGGTTATGCTCTTAGGAACAACAAACTAAAAACACATATATTATTACGGGGAAAGAAAATGAACAGAGAGGAAACAGAGAAATAATTTAGAATAACAATATATTAAAAAAGCATATTGTAAATTCTACTTAGTAAATGCCATAAAAGTTTAAAGGGAGAGATGGAGTTTCTATCAGCTATTTCTCATAATCATAATTTCCTTGAGCTAAATATAAAATTTGGTTTAATTTCCTAGATATAAACCGTACTGACGTAGGGAAGGCTGAAGATAATTCTAGAATTTGAGAGTTGTGAAGAATTTGGGGATCATTGAGTTACCACTTTAACTTTTACAGATAAGAACACAGTTGTAAAGAAAGAAGGTATATAAGGTATATAAGGTAGGAGCAGGGGAAAGACTTAAATGCAGGTTTTCTGATTTCAGGGTAAACACCATTTTCCCCTGTGTGTTAGAAAGGAGAGAAAAATGTCACTTGGAGATTAAAAAAGAGGTTGTGGATAATCTAAAAAGTAAATGAAATATAGGCAGAGAATGTGTTGACAATATATTTAGTACCTTTGATTGAATAGTATATTAAAACATCATCAAATGAAAACTGTAGGTTATTGCCCTGTTCTAACGGCTTGTTACTTGACCTGATGCTTTTACACACAGGTTCAGCACACACTTCGAGGGGTAAGCAATTTCCCTGCTCTCGATGTTTTATTCTGTACTGGGGTCTCAAGTAGTTTAATTCTGGATTTCTCTGCTGCATTACCCACTCCTTTCCAAACAGATGGAGGGATTTATCACATTAGTAAATCTCAGAATAAACTGAGCTCTTCTTCCAGGGAGGATACTGCTGACTGGGAGCCATCTCCAAGGACCCTGGCCGTGACTCACCTTCCTTATAACTGGGTGGTTATTTGACTCAACTTGGGAGCTCAGTTAAAGACAGTAAGCATTTCTGTCATTGTGTACCTTCCTGGTTACAAAGATGACGTTTGACGTGAGTATTTCGTACGCCACTTTCAAATTTTATGAAAATTTTAATGGCTATGCTTTAATATTGTTAGAAGGACTCAAAATAGTATACTTTACAGGTCCAGTAGTGTCTGACCATGGTACCACCTCTGAGATTGCTGTTCATACATTAATTGACACCTTAAGGCTTGCACAACCAGAAAACTAGCCCTGAGGCACTGCTGCCAAAGTTTTGGATTTCTTTAATGTATTATTCCATTAAATGGGATCACATTAGCCTCGAAAGTAAGGTGTTATTAAGATATAAAGTATTATTACTACTTGTATATTTGTTACAAAATAATTTGTTATAGGCATTCTTTTAAAAAAAAGTGTTAGAATTATAAACTATCAGAAACATCTCAGTCCTGGAGGTTAGCACACCGAGTTATACCTCTAGCTTTGCTGCTAACTCACCAGATGAACTTGGGAAGGTGATCCTTTTTAATGTCTCTGGACTTTTTTGGATTCTTAGCTCTATCAAATAGAAAATTAGGTTACATTTAATGTTCTTCAGAGAATAATATAAACTTGGTAGTGAAGCCAGAGGAACTTAACTAGAAGTCGCAGCCAATTAAAAGTCAATCATAAGTGAAAACATCATATTCAAAAGTATATTTTAGCTCCATTGGAAAATATGATTTCACTTGTAATTGTAGATGGATTCATGCCACCTTTCAGGAACACATTGCATGATTTTCTTTTTTTTTACATAGTGAAATAATAAATATGTTATTAGAGTAACAACAAGCTCAGCTTCATGGCCAATACAAACACAGCAGACCAGGTCTGAATAAAATTGGTACCAAAGTCACACATGGAAAACCGTGTCCTGGAGGTTTTTCTTTATCTGGGAATCCTGAAATGAGCTATGCCACTGAACTCAGAAAATCAGCACTAAGTCCCAAGTTTCTGCTGATGTTGGCTTTTGGATACTTCAAACCTCCTAAGGTATAGTCAGCCAGTCCAGAAATGTACACTTAATACGACTCATTGGCTTCCTGTCTGTCTGGAGATGTCAACAGACCGTAAATCAAAAACTCCCCCATGGGTTGGGGGCCGGCACCTGCAAGCCAACTCAGTCATCACATATGTCTTTTCAGTGTGTTCTCGAAAAGGCTGCTTCATTCTGGGTTCCACAGTTAACTCTACAGCACTTTGGATTTCTCTTTTGTCTGTGAGGTTTTCACAAATTTATACTGTTTTCCACCCCTTTCCAACTACAAGACTTTAGAGTTTTAGAAGTAGCTAGATTTTCTAGTTATCAAAACTACAAAAAAAGAAAGAAAATAAAAAGGAATGAATTAATTAAAAAATAGAGTAGAAGAGGGTAGCTGTCTTCAAACTGAAAAACTTAAGAGACCAAATAGGTTGAGTCACTAAAATCAGTCCTCATACCTGCACCCTAGCGATATGAAAGTAGGGTGAACATTTAAAGGGCAATATTTTTATTGCCGTTTATTATTATTATTGTTGTTTAAAAAAATAGCAAAGTGCCGGGAAAGGGCTCTTACAACTAATGACTTTATGAGGAGAGTCTGGGAATGGATTCCCATTTTCCTAACAGCCTGACACAGCTTTTGGGATGGATCTAGATGAAATAACTGAATCTGAAAACTGATCCCTGACCTAGAAATTGTACTCAAATCACTTAATAGACTATAGTTTTCAAACAAAAGACATCTGGAGCCTATTGTAGCAGGAGTAGAGGAACGAATTTTATAGTCAAATAAGAGAAATGCTTCCTTGTTAAGGCATGTTTATAGATTTATGCAAGATAAATTTTGCCCCACTTATCTTCTGTTTTAAAACAATTAAAAGATAGGATAGATTTGGAAATAAATTTCAACCATGTCAAAGTATATGATATTCTTAGCAGTTAGTTCAAGTGCTTTGGATAGATTGAGTCAATTAATAATCTATAGTTAAGATTTTTTTTTTCTGTTTACTAACCCTGCTTTTTATAAGACCATTGATTGTAATGGGAGATTAAAAAAAATGTTCACAAAGTATATTTCTTTTGAATGGTCACAATTGTTCCAAATCAAAGAAACACTAACAAATATAAAACATAAAAATCTCCACTATGATATTGATTATTGATTAGAGCCCCAAACCAAAATATCAAAAGTTTTTTATTATCATAAAAATAATCTCAATTGCACAATCTGTAAACATGTTGAATTCACAGTATTTTTTTTTTTCAGGAATCAATATCAAAGTATTGTCATGAAAAATATCTTTGGGCTTTTATTAACTTCCTTTTGCCAAGTGTTTTGCTTTTCACAAGACAGACACATATTTTGCATTCAGAAACTGACATATTTCTGAACTATTAGCAGAGGGATTTCACTCTTCAGTGATGATAACTCTATTTAGTTGAAATAAAAGAAAGGTTTACTCGTGAGAACCAACATAAGTGGTCTCATTCTCCCATCACAGAATTCCGAAAAGCCCACAGCTCCCAAAAGAGTTTCACTAAGTGTCCCGAGACAGAAAAACACAGCAGAAAATCAGAAACTTTCTGGGAATCATTTCTGAAATTATGTTGATGCTTTTAAAATGACAATTATGCAATTTGGAGAAGTAAATGTTTAGAATCAAACATAAGAAACGATCATGTAACTGTGATCCAAAAAAAGTCTCCACCATATAATAACACTGTAGTTGTGATGTTATTATAGTCAAAACTCATCTGCACTGTGTGCAGAGTGATCTTGTAATTAAGCTCTCCCATAATCACTTCTAGTTTTGGATAAAGCTGTTTTAACTCATTAATTTGGTAATCTTCCACAGAGGAATGGGGGGAGGAAGAAGCACAAATGTAAGTATCTAGATATAAATTTAATGTAAATTAAATTATTAAATTATTCTACTTATCTAAAGTAGAATTTAGGAGTAAAATTGGATTGAGGATATCAATTTCCATTTTTTCTCTCAACTAATATGCTTCAACACAAAAGTTAGGTACTGACATGTGGGTTATTGGGTTTCTGTTTGTAAAGTACTAATGAACTTCCACCAAAATAAATCATCAATGCATACTAAGAGAAATTTAAACAGACATTCATACTTAAATGTTCAATCTCTCCAGTTGGTATTCAAATATTTAATATCATGCTGCACACAGCAACAAAAATAACAACATAAATTATCTATTGGCATATTTTTTATTGAAAGTATATAATACTTCACACCATGTAAGTGGGTAAAGAGGATAAAAGGCTAAGTTTACAAACTTTTGGTAAAATCAGTTATTGATTTTTTTCTAATGTGAATAATCACTGCTCTTATCAGGCTGCATGCTCATAAAACATGATCAGAAATGGGGCAGCCCAAAATCACAAATTTAAAATATTTGAGTGCAAGAAACTCTTCCCATGGTGCTGCACCTTGATATTGATTAGACAGTTACAATTCCCTTTTGTTAACCAAGGCTTTTCATTTGTTTTATTCCCTGTGACAAGGGGCAATTTATGGCAGATTCAGAGCTGGAGAAAAGGTGATTTTTTACAAGCATTTTGTCATTGGCTAGCTGATCTCCTCCTTTGAAGACTAGTTCATAGTTAAAATGTTCATTTCAGGAGAATACTTAATCACAGCATTCACGTATTCAAAGTACAATAACAAAACATGAAATAAAAAAAATCAGAAAACAGGCAAATACTATAAACTAAACAGGAGGAAAATGACAAATCCCAACTCATTCTAAACAAAGCGCCACTTACTCAGTTGACCCCTGTGCCACAACTTATAGAAACTGTTTATCTGATGCAGGTGTTTAGATTATTTGAGCAACAAAATGGAATTTCACATTTTAGACGACCCTAGTGGTATAATTAAAAAAAAAACACAAAACGATTTTTGCCTATTCTTTTATTAAGAACACCCATGTTTCCTTTATTTGAGTGTGTCTGCGGCAGCAGCTCATTTATGACATTGTGTGTTTTCCTGCCCTCTGTATTTTTAACTTCTTTCTTAAGGGAAAGCTGCTGGGTCCTTGGTATTCATTTTACTCAAAGGGGTACCTGTACCAACAACACCTCTGTCCTCCTTCCTGATAGAACCCAAGAATAAGGCAGCATTGAAGCTAACGGAGCCCTAGGAAATAATCAGACACCACAAGCTTGATCTACACTCAAGCAGCAGGCACCTGAGAAGACCAAAGCCTACAAGGTTCTTCCCCAGGGGCCTTCACACAATTATCTGCAAATGTATGGGGGGAATATAAAAAAAAAAAAAAAAAACTACAATTGTTTGGAGTTAGAAAAAAATAGAAAAAACCCTCCAACTTCACACAATTATCTGCAAATGTATGGGGGAATAGAAAAAAAAAAAAAAAACTCCAAATGTCTCCAATTGATTTTTTTCCTCTACATTAAGTCTAGTAATATTTATTTTGAATTTAAAAAAACACATTAAATGGACCCTTCTCACACCCAATTACTGTGATAAAATAAAATTCACGTCCAATGTACAATTCATTGATATTATATTGGCTATGATGATTTGAAGAATTTGAGGTTACACTGTCTGATCACATCATCTGATTAATTTTCTACTGGATCCAAAAAAGGATCTGTCTGTTCCTCGCCAGCATGTTTTCTAGTCACACTGTAATCTGCTGATGTACTCAGCTTGGATTTCCCTTTTTAATATTTTTTCATAAAATCTCTATTTGAAGATATAAAGTCAGCACTAGCTCTTATTTAAATCTTGGTTGTTCTGGTCTCAACCCTAAAAGTATACTCCCAGCATGTGGATCAGAAGGAAGCTTCTAATTAATTCTAAATTTGTAATCTGTATTAAGACCTCTTCATTTCTCACTCTTTGGGCTTCACAGAGCTATCAAAAGCCCTGCCTAACTTGGCTTGCAAGATGGTAAGAGGGAAAGTGTAAAACCAAACCAAGTTGGCTTAGCTAACAAAGTTCCTACCTCTACTTACGTCGCTATGATTTCTGCAATTACTTCTTGCTTTTCCCTATTGTAAAGAGGGGGAAAACAAGTTTCAAGGTTCTATCTATATCAGGATAACATTTTCTGTCTTTATCTATTAGAAATACAGAAAATAATTTAAAAAGTTTTAAAAACTATGTCCCCACGGAGAATTGGGAACCAAAAGAGCTGAAGGATGAGGTATTCAATGGGGGAATAAGAGGAAGGAACAAAAATAAGACCATAAATTATTAAAACAAAGAGAAATCAAGGAAGTAAAGGAGGAAAAAAAGAGAGAAAATATAGGAATAAATTTTCCCCCAATGAAGAGTAACTGTCACTTAAAACTTCATGTACTAGAACATCTCTTTTTTCCCAAGAAAGGTTTGAAAGGAAAATGCATTTGATTAAAGGATATTAGCAAATGCTCAGACATAGTGTCTCGACAAGACCATGATGTTAAGAATACTGGTGATATGCTTTTGGTTTGATACACCGCTCTCAAGCTGTTCATATATCACATTTGAATAGGTAGCTTTTCAATATCTTGGTTAGAGATGAGCAGTGAGATGCCTGAAAGCTTTTCTGTTGCTTGGAGGCTGCGAGAGTGTGTGTCTTAACAGACGAGCAATAGTTTGACCTACCTGGCTGCAATCCGGCCAAGCTCTAGCAAACAGAGACACACTTCTCTGGGTTGCTTGTGGAGGACTGAAAGACAAGATAAAGGTGAACACTGTTACAAAAGAAGGGCTTGTAAAGCAGATCAACAGTGAACAGGCTTGCCAATGACCTCCATCTCTCATGCTCCCAGTAAACGAGCTAGTCTTTCTTCTGACATTCATAGCGCCCATCCTATTCTTCAACACACCTAAACTCTAGTAAAAGTTTAAAGAAGTTAAGACTTTGTTCCCCTCCCAAGAGCTACTAGCCTCAGGAACTCTCATCCTGAGTAAATCTCACCCTGGATAGACGTTCTTCAATTAGTTAATATTAATAAATCAATTCTGGGTACATATGTAGCTGTAATTTTGATACATATAAAGAATTGATAAGTATTTTTTACTTTTTTTTTTTTTTTGAGACGCCTGTGGCTCAGCGAGTAGGGCACCGACCCCCATATACCGAGGGCTGCGGGTTCAAACCCGGCCCCGGCCGAACTGCATCAAAAATTAGCCGGGTGCTGTGGCGGGCGCCTGTAGTCCCAGCTACTTGGGAGGCTGAGGCAAGAGAATCACTTAAGCCCAAGAGCTGGAGGTTGCTGTGAGCTGTGACTCCACAGCACTCTACCGAGGGCGATAGAGTGAGACTCTGTCTCTACAAAAAAAAAAAAAAAAGTGACAGAGTCTCATTATCTTGCACAGCTCACAGCAACCTCAAACTCTTGGGCTTAAGCAATTCTCTTGCGTTGGCCTCCCAAGTAGCTGGGACTACAGATGCCCGCCGGGCTATTTTTTGGTTGCAATTATCATTGTTGTTTGGCGGGCCTGTGCTGATTCACCAGCCTGCCTCGATGTATATGTGTATACGGCCGGCACCCTAACCACTGAGCTACAGGTGCAGAGCCAATAAATATTTTTTAAAGACTCAGTACACACAAGAGCATAGAGCAAGAACTAACCTTTAAAATATCCGAGGTCTACCTTCACCAGTAATTTTAGCAAAAATAACACAATGATAAGCATAAAAAATTATATACCATCGTCCTTCGTTATCTTCTAAACAAGGACAAAGGTCAAGTGAGACAATGAAATTGTATGTCCTCTCCTAAACAAATCTTATTAAATATTACTTTAAGAAGGAAACACTTTCAACAGATTGGATTTTGTAAATACATACCAATTTACTATCAGCCAGGTTTGCCCATCAAACAAGAAAATTAGAAGACTGACTGTTCTTTGAATTGATATTTCTGTTCTAATAGAATCTGATTCATCAGTGAACCTGTTTTACTAATAGTTTAAGCACATTATTCAGTAATGTTGACAAATCATGTTGGTTTTTGTTGAGCCTACCAGACCAACATGTAGGTGAGCATACCACTCTCTTTTTCAACCAAAACTAGGAGATTATTAAAATGTTATGTTCAGCATTGAGTAAAGATAAGAAATACTGAGGGAAAATTGCCTTGAGAACAGTATTTACATAGACACGATATCCTAATAAAAGAAAATACTAGCTTATTGATTGATTATTATAAAGTTTAATAAAATAGCAATATTGCTTTAATTCTTAAACATAGAATTTGTAATAATTCAATTTTTCTAGTATTATTCTATTCACTAACATTAACACAGTATTCTAACTTCTCCCTTCACAGATTATGATAGTGGCAATATTTCATCCACTGAAACAATAATGGAATTTGTTGAGAGTGTGTGATAAATAGAAAAAAAAAAGAAAACACTTTTACTGGATTACATTTTCATTATTTCTTTTTGTTTAGAGACAGAGTCTCACTTTGTCACCCTCAGTAGAGTGCCATGGTGTCACAGCTCACAGCAACCTCCAGTTCTTGGGCTTAGGCGATTCTCTTGCCTCATCCTCCTGAGTAGCTGGGATTACAGGCGCCCACCACAAGGCCTGGCTACTTTTACTGGATTATAAGTGTATGTGATTTCATTTGGCTTTAATCAGACATACTAATTTATTACTATTAGGTTATAAAAATGTCACTTTTAAAGATTTTTTTAGATAAATTCTAATCTAATGCAATCAATTATGAAACTTCTTCATTATAGAATATTTCTATTCTTGGGAATATTAATTTCAGATTCGTCTGATCATTAGTGAATTGTCCCAAAGCTCTATGTAGGGAAGCTCCAATTACCTTAAAATAAAGATGTTTATTACCTCCATTTTCAAATGTAGCACTAGCCGACTGGAGCTAGGATGATACCAACTTTAGGAAGTAAGATATATTTAATCAACTTCAGTGCAAGGTAACATAGGGCCTGTAACATCGCATAAGCAAAATTTCAACCAGAGAATAGTAATGATCATCACCAAACAGGAGTAAATAAGCAAAAATCATTTTGTCCAGCTCATCAGTTTTTTCTGATTCAGACTTTTTTTTGTTTACCATGAGTATGGTATAAAATAACAACAGGATTTTTGAAAATCCTGGGAGGAAAGGCGACATAAAAACTGAGGGGAGGAAAACTTTTAAGTCCCTGCTAATGTCCTTATCTTAAGTAAAGGCTATGAGAAGCAACAGGCTAATGTCCCAAGACATTTGTATACAATTTCATGCATTTCGTGATGAAAAGTGTCAAAATATGAAACTGACCAAATTCTGTCAATTCACAATCAACAGGTGGTGATAAAAACAGCTAACACAATTAAAATGGTTATTTAACAAACTTATCGTACCTATTTTGAGGACTACATAAGGATAGTATGTGAATAGATCTATTTTATGGAAAATCAAGTTTTTTCTAAACAATGTGAGTTATATAATAAAGATAATTTGATAAGGAGCCAGAATCACCATTATGCATCTCTTTGCGCTTCTCATCTGTCGATTTAAAAGCTAAAATTCAAATGTTGAGTCTACTACAGACTCATCAGAAAATCAATTTGGTAAACAGAAAAGTAATGCATGATTTTTTATTTATCTTCTTAGAATCAGGAAATAGAATTTACAAATAAATCTCTTCCCCAGCATCATTTTCTTTTAGGAGAATGATAACAGAAAAATAAGGGTTTACTTTCAAGTTTTCTCGAGAATGATGTCTTTTATAAGTAATACAATTGTTTCAAATATACTCGTCTCATATGTTGATACCTCTTCAACTATCAGGCACATCATGCTTGTCACCTAATGATGCCCCCACAAAAAAACCCTCAAAGTTTGGTGAACAGTAAACAATGAATGAATCTGTAGAGGTGCATAGCATGGGACAATACCTTGGACAGAGCGAGGCCTCAGTAACTATGATACGTCATGACGGGGAGGATGATGACTGTCATGGTGGACGTGATAGTGATTGTGATTGTGAACGATGAACAAAAGGAATAATGACTAAAATTTTACGTGGCATCTTTAGAAAAGGCAGGAATTTAAATTAAAAATGTTTATGTAATTTCCACAGCAAGTACTCTTGCCCTATTGCTATAAAACGAAATGAAAAAATTTTTGGGTAGTGTTTACATTATACCAAAAGGTGACTTTAATTTTTACACTAAAGCAAGTTCTGCAGTAACGTTAATAGATGGAAAGGGTATAGTGATTGTGTGACTCGAGCCACAAAGATCAGGATGTAAGCGTGAGCACTAACATTTACCAATTGTGTTATTTTGGGAGATTATTTTATGAAATATCTATTTTCTAAGGGAAAAAATGGTGCCTATCTCACAATATTTTTGTGAAATTAAGCCAAATAATATTTATTTATAATTTATTTGTAATTTTACTTATTTATTTCTTGTTATACTTAGGACAGTATTTTGCAAACATGAACTATCTTCCCAATGTTAGTTTTTTTTATTATTTTTGTTATTTCTTTAAAGATGACTTTTATTTAGTTCATAACATTAATTTACTTTTTTCTCCCATCAAATATTTTAAATATTTTAGTAAATATTTTATTTAGTAATATGTTTTTTAAATATTTTATTAATTGTACTGTATCAGAGATAGTTAATTCTAAATTCAATTAAATTTCAGTTTAAGTAGGCCAATTTGGCCAGAAGATATAGACAGATATAAAGGAGATATCCTATACCTATTACAGGTTTGTTCTGAGTATAAAGTTTAAGTAACAATTACATTTTGACATATGTTATTTATTTTTTCTTTTCTTTTCTTTCTTTTTTTTTTTTGAGACAATATCTCACTATGCTGTCCTCAGCAGAGTGCCATGGCATCACAGTTGACAAAAACCTTAAAGTCATTAGCTTAAGCGATTGTCTTGTCTCAGCCTTCCAAGTAGCTGGGACTACAGGCATCTGCCATAATGCCCGGCTTTTTTAGGTTATAGTTGTCATTGTTGTTTGGCAGGCCCAGGCTGGATTTGAACCCACCAGCTCCGGTGTATGTGGCTGGCACCCTAACCGCTGAGCTACAGTCACCAAGCCAACATATGTTATTTTTTAAAATACCAAATATCTTGCTATTAATTATCACCATCTCTGAAAATAAAATAATTCAGCTGAGTCAATTTTCAACTATCATCTATGTTAATTATGTATGGCATACTTTAGAAGATCGAATAATTGAATGCATATCTTTTGTAAGGATCATTAGACATTCAATTTTATCATACTGTGTTTGAACTATAGGCCTTGCACTGAGTCACGTGTACTATTCATTCTGAACATACTTACTCATTTGTACTTTCAAAAGAAACTTCTACTGAAATTTATACTAAACTTTTCCCACCTTATCACTGTTACATTAATACAACATTTTGCTTTGACCTAAGGGGCAGAAAAGGGAACGGCTGTTGGTTTCTTTCCTCTGAACATTTCTCTCTAAAACAAACAAAAAGTTCTCCAGTCGATGGTGATGATTTTGAGAAAGATTTTATCATTGGAGGCTTCTTTTTAAATAATCAAAACCATTTCAAAGAAAAGAATAACAAAACACCTCTGGGAAAAGTAACACAGATTTCCATTCAAAAATATGTGGCCAGCAACTGACTCAATCTCATAACCCAGATTCTATAAAAAAAATCTCATGGGCATCAAATGTCAAATGGAATGCTGCTGCTAGCTACAGGAATAGAAAATGAGGCCTTCCACTAACACAAGGGTAGAGTTTCAATGTCACAGGCTCTGCAAGGATAAAATGCATTAGACCGTGAATGTATAGTTTAACTAAGTCTATTAAGTTTTAACAGATGGGCAGAGAAATGAAAGCATGAAAAATCGTGTTGGCTATTTGGTTTCTATACAGCTAGAGGCAATGAAACTCATGGTAATTTTGAAGAAACCTCCTTTTTAACATTTTATTTAGGAGGGAGATTTAAAAAGAGTATATTTTGGCTAAGTGTTGTTTATTGTAAAAATGTCAGAAATTACTGACTGCCTGCCTTCTCCGAGTTGAGAAAGGGTTCTAAGCAAGCAGGGTGGATTAGCAGAAGACTTGGTGAACTATAAGTCAGAAGAATGGGGTTCTACCTAAAGTTGCCTAATTTCCTCATCTCTGAAACAGATGCCATGCCTTCTACTTGCTCTTCCCTATAAGGCAATTATATGGTTTAGAGCACTTGATACATTGTAAACATTAAACGTTAATCCCTTGCTACATGTTGTCCACAAACCAGCAGTATTGTGTCACATGTGAGCTTGTTCAACCAAATCATTGTGCCCGGCCTTACTTATTAGAAACTGCATTTAAGCTTTCCAGATCGTGAGTATGTACATTGAAGTTTGATAAGCACTGTATAATGCATTGAGATAATTATAATAAACATCATTTATAATTTCTGCAGCTATTTTTCTAAAAATATTTAAATGCACTTTGATACATGAAAAGTGTCTTACAAATGTGATGGAAAACAGGGGTAATGATGAAGATGAATGGAAGAAAAATAATGTGTTCTTAGGATTGGCCCTTAATGAATATTATGAGTATTTCTTTTCTTCCAGGAACTATAAGATACGCAAGAACTTTCCTGCTTCCCGTAGAAAGGGACAGTCAGAAAGTGCTCCCTATATCATGTCAACTCAAGTAAGACCCGCACTGAAATCTGTGAGCATAAATGAACATAACGATTTGAGATAGCAATTTCAGGGCTAGGAAGCTGATCTGAGGCTAAGAAGAAAAAGGGAAAAGCAAACACAAAAGAATGTCACAAGCTCATTAATGTTGAGTGTCTGAGGACCCAAAATTTCTCAGAATGATTTAAAATATAATTTATATAACACCCATATAAATTATATAGGTAAGGGCCTATCCATTCATAATCTCATTAGTAATAAAAGCTCTTTAGAAGAGAATATTGTTACTTGCTTTTTCTCCTAAGTTGGAAGGTATCCTGGAAGAAGGGCCCTTTCTTTCTCCATCAGCCAACACTCATGTTAGATTATTGGATTAAGATACTACCATTCAGAACAGTAATCACGAGAGTTTTTGAAGTTGGTTTATATAGTTTTTATTATTCCTTCTTCTTGAAGGAATCTCACGTACATCTCAAATTAACTCAAATAAAGCATAACTTTCTGTAATGTGGTTCATGATGTTTAGAGGTGAATGGAGCTGTCTTCAAATTCTGCCTGGGCTGTTTAGGAGCTGTATAATACTGGGCAAGTGATTTAGTTATTCTTGAAGTCTCAGCTTCTCATTTATAAATAATGGCATTGGGAGAGTAGTTATGGTAGTGTATGTGCATTGAATAGCTACTCTGAATCAAGCCTACAACTGTTAAATGTTAGTACAGTGCAAATTTGAGTCTAGAAAAGGTAGAAAGTGGTCTGCTTTCCTACTTTGACCCTGGCTCCACTAAGTCCTTGATCATTCCAGGGAGACACTGATTCTCAGAATCAATTTCAAAATTGTTCTATCGTACCCTTTCCCTGGCACAGAGTGGATGACTGGATTTAGACAGGGTTTTCGGAGTTAAAAAAAAAAAAAAACTAACAACAAAAAGGTGAATTGAGATGCTAATGAAGTACTTCATAAAACAAAAAGATGTTTTTTAAAAAGTCTTAAAAGTGATACTGAGAAAGAAATAAAATGAATATCAATAACTCAGCTGCATAGGTATCCAAACATTTTTATCCTACATTAACATGAATAATAGTAATATGGTTTCTTTATTTTTTCCCTTAAAAATCTCATATAGTCCTCAAGATAGACAGACACCAGAACAAGCCCAGGAACAGGAACAGGGAACAATTCACCAAACACTAGAAGGCAGGCATAGATTCTTTTTCTGATGCAGCGGTGACTTTAAAGTGCTAAATAGAAAGTGTTGATGTTTGAAAATCCACACACAATCCTTTTCACTTGGGTGTAACATCAAACCAATACTACAGTTAGCGAATGTTTGCGTCTGGAGCACAACGCTGCCTGATGTTCTATAGAACAAAGTATTTTGTAAAACTGTGCCCATCAGAGTGATGCATCAAAAGAAGACAGTAGCACACAGCAAACACCAACACGGACTAGAAAATGTTTTACAAGTTGCACTCAAAGGAATCACACACATTGGCATGCTACACAACAGATAGCAAACCCTTTTCTTGCTGAGTAGATTCATTCTCAGAGAAATAGATGAAGAAAAGTCAGTGGCCTCCAAATCCTATAATTATCCAATAACATAATAAATATATTGACACAATTATAGCGAGCAAAAATGTGCGTATTTTCAAACGATTTCCCCAACCCCTTTTATTCCAGCTGACCAGAATATATACATATAAAGCAAAATAAACAAGGCTCTGGAAAGAATTGAATTGACTTGAGATTTTCTAAATAAGTGTGCCATCATAAATTATAAATGGTAAACTGCATCAATAAGGCTATTACTAATGTAAAAAAATGGCGAACTTGAAGTATCTTAGGAAAAATTACATGAAAGCATCAATTTTATGATTTTGTATAAGCTTGAAAATAAATTACAGATTTCTGGTCTTAATTTAAACAGTGAAAATGAGCCATATGAAAACATTTAGAGTTTAGAAGGTGGTGAAATCATTTAAATTAACATGTAAAAATTTATTAAATTAACTGTTAAGATAATTATTAACATAGTCCAATAACTTTTACATCTCTGGGAAACTGAAAACAAAAATGCTTTGAAAACCTAGGGCCTTCTAAGTATTTTTTGAACTTCACACTTAAAAGAAGTTCATGGCATTGAAAGCAGTTATTGTGGTATTATTTTAAGACTATCCAATGGCATGCTTTTAAATTTACGAAAATAATTAGGCCCATCTTTTAAAATTAAAGCAGAATCCTAAATATTTTTTAAGGAATTGAATAAAACCAATTGTTAATCTTAATAAATCAGAGTCAAGTAAAAGGAAATCTCCTCCCAACACTGACTTATCTGTAAACGTCATTTGAACAGAAGGGGTTACGGTGAGACTGCGTGTAGACCCTTAGGTTAGAATAGGCTCTAGAGAGCATGAAATAATCTCTGCTGTCTGTCACTATGCACTATACAATTCCTTACTCACCTGCAGAGTCAGTTTAACCTCCTTTATGATATGATGATGTGAAAATTTTCTATCAATAACTTCTGTATCCCATTTGGGCCAATTGCATCTTAATATAAAAAACTAATTATTCTGTATACCCATTGGGCCAATCGCATCTTACTATAAAAAAAAAATGTACACTCCATAACTATTGATTACCTTAAAGTTCATTAACAAATAATTGAAGAAATATCACAACTAAATCACTGCTTTTCTCATTCTGAATATGGAAGTTTATTGCTATACACTGTACATAAATATATGACTTTATGTTCACAGTATTCCATATTTGTCACAGTATTCCAATTTCCCTGTGCTTAGTTTAAAAAATATTATTTTTCATTAGTTATCGATGGGTGACTACCGTCTGTTTAAGCTACTATCAAAAATCATAGATTCTGGTTATTTTTATTTAAAAAAATATTTCTTCAGTGTGTTTTTTGTTTGTTTGTTTGTTTTGGAGACAGAGCCTCAAGCTGTCACCCTGGGTACAGAGCTGTGGGATCACAGCTCACAGCAACCTCCAACTCCTGGGCTTAAGCGATTCTCCTGCTTCCACCTCCTAAGTAGCTGGGACTACAGCGCCTACCACAATACCCCACTATTTTTTGTTTGCAGCCATCATTGTTGTTTGGCCGGGTTGAGTCAAACACACACACAAAAAAATATTTCAAGGTATATTCTTGTGCCTAACTCTACTAATTTCCATCTGAAAAATTACTGAAGAAGAACAATTTAATCCAAGTACATAAACACTTCTGAGGGCTTTGATAAATAATGTCAAGTTGACCTTCAAAGAATGCATAACAATTTTCATTTTCTTCAGCTCTTTAATTACATACTCACCAATGCTAAATACGTAATTTTCTTAATTTTTCTAATTTTTCTTAGTTTTTGTTTACATTTATCTTGGTAGTAAGGTATCCAACATTTTTATATCTTGAAATAGCTCTTCATGACCTTTATCCTTTTTTCTTTGGTTCATTTTTGAAATGTGTAATTTAAGAATTGAAATTTCACAAAATAAAAAAAAAATCCCTCAAGAATGTCATAGATGATAAATTTGCAGGTGATACCCTGTAGTATGGGCACAGGGAATTTATGGGTACAGTGGGATGGGAATTTACCTGCCAAGAATAAAAAAGATGGAAAGCATAAGGAGCATGTGGAATTAGTTGCTATGCATATTCCCCTGTTCATCCCTAGCACATCTTTCTGTACCCACTAGGATTTCTGGTCATTAGCTGTTGTGGGAAGAGAAAAGATTGAGTTGTGAATCAAGATCCTCTGACAAATAACTGTCCAAAAAGCAGTGAAACAGAGGGTAGCATATCAGTTGCCACAAAGATAAGGATGCTTTATGCAGGCAAAGACCTTTGAATAGCTAAAAACAGAAGCCTCTTCATGCACGCTCAGTGCAGTGATCTCCTTTATCATTCATTCAAACACATTTCCCCCCTTCATCAGGGCATCGTTTCATTTTATTTGCTGTTCAAAACACTAGGACACAAAGGATGTTCTTCATCTTCTGAGCTATTGAAATGAAATCTTGAGGTTAAAAGAAAAAAAAGGAAAAAAAAAAAAAAAAAAAAAACTTGTCCTAAATTCCCTTTCAAAAGTAAAGTGTGAAAAGACATCAAGCAGAGTACACAGTGTTATTGTTGAAGAAAGTCAATTCGGCAAGTACAGAATCCAAGGCCATTAGCAGTGGCTTGACCACTTCCTCACCCACAGTGAATAATGAGAAAAATCCAAGGAGAGAAGATCCCACTTGCGGAAAAGCAACTTCTCATTGTCCTTCCTCTCAATTATCATTAACATCTATGGGCACAGCTGTTTCCTTTCTCTGATTTAATCCTAAAGTCAATGCTATAATATTGGCCCCTTCCACTGCGTCCATAGAGCCTATTATACATCACCTCAGGTCCCATTCTGAGCAGGAGAGATTTCAAATTTATCTTCCCATTGAGCAGCAAAATAAAAAGCCTAATCATTTTATTTAGTTCAGTACGGAGATTACAAATGATTTTTAAATTTTATAGCCTTGAAAACTTGGTCCTCTTAAACCTTCTCGAATACGTAAATAAATTTTAATTACAAGTTATAAGCTCAATACAGAAGATAATAAACATCAAAGTTTTTTTAACAAAATACTCAGTAGTTATATGTATAATATATAAATTATCATGGAGTTTCTTTTTATAATGCCAGGATTTTTTAATCAAACCTTTTGAAAAAGTAGGCCATCTCAAAGTTCTTCTTGATTTAATTTTGTAATGCTACAGAGTATGCATTTATATACCAGGTTCATTATATAAATTGCTTTAGACTTTATAGGTTCAAGATAAAATGTATTACTTATTATTTGAAAATATATTACTTATAATTATTTGAGGTTTTAAAAAGCCATTAAAATAAGCACTGTGCATTAAATACACACTACAAGCTTGAGCTACAGTAGTATTTCTAGCGGAGAACATTTAGTATTAGATTGGTTCCTCTTGGTGTCCAGTGGAAAATTTTGTTAGTTCAAGTAACAAAAGAACTCATGGACTATGAGAAAATTGAGACCAGATCATAGTTATATTCATAATTTTTAGTAACCCATTTAGCCTATAGTAGTTACAGAAAAAAAATGCTTCTTTTTGTTTTTGTTTTTATTTTTTTGTAGTTTGGCCGGGACTGGGTTTGAACCCGCTACCCTTGGTATATGGGGCCAGCGCCCTACCCACTGAGCCACAGGCACCACCCCCCAAAATGCTTCTTTAATAAAAAGTTATACAATGAACAAATTAATAATAAAGTAGTTTCCCCATATAGTGGTTCTTTGGTAAGTAAGGTGAACTACAGAATTCTCAATTGTGATGTTAATCATTAACATGTGAAGGGTGTACTCCTTGCAACTAGGATCTGATTATATACTATATATATTAATGGACATTTACAAGGTTTGCGTTTGCATATAATTGCTCACACACCCTTCCTATAATCCTCAGCTCATGTAGTTTCCTGCCAACCTGAAAGTGAAAAGCTATTTGTAAAATTACCAAGGACTGAGAAACAGGCATCATCTACACAGCACACATGTGAGGAAATGGTAAGAACAATCAAAGTCCATTTATGTAAAGATCATTCCGGGAGCACACTATCACATAGAGCATACTATGGCACAATTATCTCGGGTATCATTTTAAGGTCTACAGAGGTGTCTGAGTTGTACATTGGAAGATTTGTCTTGGGCCACCCAGTAAATTTACAAACACCGAGGAAATCTAAACAGCTAAAAAGAATTGTGTGTATACTTTTAGTTATATCTCTGACACCACCTATAAGCAAATCATCCTCACAAAATTAGCATGTAGCCTGAGGGCTGCAGGTTGGACACCCCTGGCTGTTTTCTCAGTCTGAATTCACCATTATTCTTATATTTGTTGAGAGAATTCTTGGAAAACTGGTGGCATTATTTTCTATATCACATCAACTCCTCTTGGAACAAATAACAAATTTTCTTAAGCATATAAAATGAGTGAGATCTTGTGTGTTACCATCAGTTTTCTAGGTTCCACAGGGGAAGACTGTTTTGTGAAGCCTAGGAGCAATGGTTAATTTGCTGGGAAGGTAATTTGTATACGCATTCTTTTCAAAGGATGCCCAACTTCCTTTGACGTTAACAGTATTATGTGATCTTATAAATTGCAATTCTTAAGCCTTGAGCAAAAGAACCAAAGCTTTCCCTCCCTAAATGTCTCCTTTCTTTATTTGGTTCCATTTCCAATAATTCTAATATTCTCCACATTACAGTTGTCCTGTGGGGTTGACTATATAGGAGTTTTGAACATTGAATCCTGGGCTATCAAGTAGTGTTGAAACACTGAACACTCTGGTGTATGTTTTTTTCCAAGATTATAAAAAGTTTACTCTATGATCTAGAAGTGGATTTGCCAACATTCAATCAGAAACAAAACAAACTATAGTAATCCGAGTGGGCCTAGACATTAAGGCATCTGTCTTTTATTTCATCATCTTCAATTGTCTCAAACTTGCTTGCATGTCTGATTTTTAACTCACTCAAAAACAGATAAATAAATGAAGCAATTAACTTCAGTTTCAACAAAGATGGAGCTGATTGATGGGAGATAGTGTTTTCATACTGAGTTGAAAAGAAAATAGTATTCTCCATGCCTAGCTACCTTCTAATTTAAAGTCTGGTGGTAAAACTTAGCCCCGTGTTTTCCAAATGCCCTACTAATTTGTACTAATGGCCCTTATTTTTAATTTAGAAAGAATTGTGCTACTTCTATTTTTTATCCATGAAGTGACCAATAGAAAAAAGACATACACATTTTTCTATCTTCTAAGGATCAAGGTTACATTAACCTTTCAAGTTAACAATAAACTCAGATTTCTTCTGTTAATAATCTGTGAAAAGACTTCACACAAAGAACTTTTGATGCCTATACTGACAAAGGCAAAAGATAATTTGAGTAGTCTTATCAGCTAAAATTCTGAAGGAAATACATACCCAAACCTTCTGATTCAAATAGACATGTTTCATCCACCCCTAAATCTCGGCACCAGGATAAGAAATTTGCTGTATTGTCTCGAGCAAAAAAGGATCCTGAGGGTGCACTGGCTTTGCATGGAATCTTCTTCAGTGGTAGTGTCTGAAAAATAAAGAAATTCACTCTGGTGGAATATTTGACCAAGTCTTCCCAGTGACATATTAAAAACACATTTATATTTATAATAAAATGCTTTGGAATAACTTCCTGTCTTTAGGTAAGTTTGTGACAAACTAAAAAGAAATACAATGCCACAGAACTTACCAGGCATCAGGAGACAATTTGCACCTGCCGGCACAGGTCCCTGACTTTTGGGTAAACTAGTAAATATATATAAGTCCCTCTCCTGTCTCAGATGGCCTCTTCTTTTTCTCTGTAATTATTATTATTATTATCATTATTATTATTTTGGCCTTTATTTTCACTTAAGCATTCTATCAGAATTTATCACACAGCGTTTATAAATTTATTTCTACTTGGGAAAGAGAAATGAGAGAAACACAAATGTAGTGTGTGAATATATGTAACCTTGAAAGATATTCTGCACATTGAGTATTTCTCTTTTGGGATAAGAAAGTGGTTAAGATAAGGAAGGGTGTCAACCTGAAGAGACATTCCTATAAACCACTTCTCATAATATTACAGCCAGGAAATCTTCCATAGCACCATACTAGGCACTGTAGATTTTAAAATAATATTGAATAGAATATAACCTGGCATGTCCATGGCATTCCATGGAATTATGTGATTCTACGTGAAAGACTAAGCCAAATAGAATCTCCGTAAGTTGACCATCCAAGGAACTGTAACAAACTAGTCAACACATGTAGGTAGTCAACATAAGACTAAGACTACATAGGTCTTAGTACTTGTAGGGCATGACTGGTTTATGAAAATTAGGTCAACTTGAGGTAGTCAATAGGGAAGTGGTCAACTATGGAAGTTCTACTATTTTTGGATGATCCTAACTACATAGAACTTTGTCTTAAAGAGCAAAAAGATCAAGGGAGAAGCACTTTGTGATCTAAATGTACACAGGGTATATCCTCTATCAACTGTGAAACAGAAAATATATCAAACAGTTGTGTGCTGCTGATCCCATTTGAAAGAATAGATATAAAAATTAAAACAAAATAGAGCCAGGTGTGGTGGCTCATGCCTGTAATCTTAGCCCTCAGAGAGGCCAAAGTGGAAATAGCCCTTAAGCTCAGGGGCTTGGGACCATCCTGAACAAAAGCAAGATGCCACCTCTATTAAAAAAAAAACAAACACATAATTTGCTGGACATGCTGCTATGTGCCTGTAGTCTCAGCTACTAGGGAGGCTGAGGCAGGAGGATCCCATGAGTCTAAGAGTTTGAGGTTGCTGTGAGCTATGATGACACCACCGTACCCTAGCCAAGGTGACAGAGCTTGACTCTTTTCTCACAAAAAAAAAAAAAAAAAGTTGCTCCTGTCTAATCTCAAAAATCCATCTCTTTGCTGTAGACTGAATTGGATTTAGAGTAGACATAATCAATGTTTTTACATAAATATCCAAATATTTATATTGACATATAATACTGGAACTATTTAGGTAAATCATATATAGGGTTACGTACGTAGCAGTGTCTCCTAACTAATTTGATCCAGACATCAATAACAGGTTTAAAAGGAAGGCTTTCCTATATAGGCTATAAAAGAATCAGAAATTGCATTATATGTGTTATTCATAAAATATTCATAAACATTAATAAGTATTTATTAAAATCAAAATGTGTATATCCTTAAATCTAGCATTTCATTTCTAAAAGTTTCTTACACAGAGGTAATTGCATTAGCACTTAAAATATATGTACAAGTATATTTGTTACAACACTGAATATGAAAATTAGAAATGAAAGTATGCCCAGAGGACAAGTGGAATAACCAATATATATAGTGAAACTCTATGCCATCATATGTAAAGAATAAGAGAAACATATACATGGGGAACCAACAATATGCTCATACTCTACTCTTAACCAAAACAAGTTTTAAACACTACTTGTATCATGATTTCACTTTATGATGTGTATATACGCATGCATACACATTAGTGTGTGTATACACATCATATAATGTAGATGGCCGTACATAAAGTTAAATTGCATATAAATATGTTGTGGTATACATACAAATATTTATGTATTTATGGAATCTAAATTTAGGAATAGGTCAAGAAGGACATATATCAAAATGACAGCAATTGCTTTTGAGAAAGGGGATGGATTGATGCATAGAGTGTCACTTACTTCTTATTTTATATAATTCCGAAAGAAATAGTAGGAATTTCAGTGAGTTTTATATTTTCTCCATATTTTTGAATAAAAAAATAAAAATAGTTAAATTATGTCAACCAGAAGTTTTTATAGAAATGATTTTCTAAAAATAAAAATCTCCAATAGGTAACTATAAAACTTTATGATGTAAATAAAGCCAAAATCATCTTTAAGAAAAGACCATAAATAGGTCTCCAAATACTGAGCCGCTTTAAATCTACCGGTTATGTCCCTTGGGAGGGAGAGGACTTATGAACCCACTTCAAACCACTGAAGGAGTTTATGCACAGGAACTATATTCTAGGAACCATAAAATATTCAACACAGCTAAAGGGCATGAGATATTCTCATGCTAAAGGGCACTAGATGCCTAATCTGTGTGGCAAAAGAAATAAAATATCCACATGGCACTGGAGAAGCAAGAGACGGATTTGACAATCTACCAAGGGGCACATTTTGAAAGAATAAATCCTGAGTAGCAAGTCTACTGAAAATTATTGGAGCCCACTCTTTAAAAACCACCCAGATGGAAACAATATTTTTCCCACACAAGCTTGTAGTCTTTACGAAGTCATCAATGCATCATATACCACAATGAATTATTAACTTAAAATTCAATGCAATCATATTGAAAGACATGAAAATTATTTCAAGACAAATAAAACAAAAGCTGGCTATTGATACTTCATCACTTGGGGATTCCCAGTGCAGAGGAAATCACAATGACCTAACACCTTGGGATTTAGGTAACTTATGAGGTATTTGTTTCTGCTTTGGAGCTGTTAGATTAAGTACTCCAGCTGAAGGCTGGGAAATAGTAAAGAGTGTGAAGGGAAGCTTCCAGTTGTCATCCAGATAAAACATTTTATTTGATAGATTTTTCAAGAGTTGCCCTATAATTCCACATGATTCATGGACCCTAACACCAAGTGTCTGTAACCTCTGTCACGTGTAACTCATCTCTGCTCAGTGGAAATTCGAAGGAGAACCTCCACACATAGCTCACCTGATAGGTTTCCCCTATTAGTTTTTCTTTACTGTCCAATTCTCAACTCCAACAGTATTTAAATTATATGCTATCTTTTATTGTTTAATAAAGGTTTACAAAGGTTTACCAGAAAATGCCATTATATGTACTGTGTCCTCAAAAACTGGTGGATGAAGGAAAATGGTAAGACTTGTTCCCCCAAACTGGATCACAGTCAACTCAAGAACAGGAGCAAATACTCTGTATTCATGTTCTTATGTCCATAAGGAACATGTTTTGACACCCACAGGTGATAGTTTTACAGGGCCTTCAATATTCAATATACTTTAAGCTTAAGTGTACATAAACACCTCTCATAAATGCCAAAAACTATAACCAAAAAATTAAGTAGTACCTTCAAAGTTGTTTTTAAAGTGACTGAATATGAAATTATGAGTAGACCATTAGGCTGAAACAAGTGGTATAGAAATTTAGGATTACTCACACCCTAGCAAGAGTCTTAGTCTTGTATATCAGCCTCCATGGTGTGGGATTCAATAGCAAAATGAGAAATGAATACCAAAAAAATCACTGGGGGATTATGTGCAAGCAATCAATAGAATGAATATTAAATTCCTAGCAAGACACTCCTGGTTATCCCTGTATCTCTCAGTGGGATTAATCCAAGATATGCACTATTGGTCCCTAAAATACCTACAGATTGGCTAATTCACCTATGAGAGTTAAACATTCTGAAAGTGTGTCCCTCATCATCTTCCCACAACAACCAAGACTGGATGCAATAAATGAATTCAAATTTTCTTCTAAAGGCTTTGAATTCAATCCACTGTGTCTCAGGTTAACCACCAGCTAGGGCCCTAAAACTACCTGAGTTCAAACACAGTTATATCACCTTCCTGCTATGACATCTTGGGACATTTATATAAAGTCTGCATCTCTTCTTTTTTTTCCGTTTTAATTTATTTTTGATTAAGTCATTTGTACATAGATCATACATACATGTATGCCATGATGGGATACGTTGTGTTGATTATTTGTACAAATTGGAGTGCTTACATTCTACTAATCAACATAGCTTTCACCTCTTTTACCCAATTACAGCATCAAGACATTTGTGTTCTACACCCGATAGATCCAACTTGTACTTGCAATACGCTCCATAGGTGTGGTCCCCCTACTAACCCTCCCTCTATCAACTCACCCCCCTCCCTTCCCCTCTCCCTCCCCTTCCCTCCTTCATCCTAAGCTATAATTGTGTTTCATTTTTCATATGCAAGTATGAGTGATTATAAATTGTTTTCACAGTAGTACTTAGTACATTGGGTATATTTTTTTCTATTCCCGAGATCAGTATCCTCTTCTATACAACGAACACAAAAAACAATGCACACCTCATTGGCTATGTGTATAGCAGTGCAAACTCAATAATATAATTGAAATTTATTATAAGTGTTCAATAAAAGTCATTGAAGCAGGTAAAGACCTAATGATCTACCTAAGATTTCCTTTTCTCCTACTCCCTTGCCAACATTGTCTCTCCATTATGGGTACAGGAATTCAAAAAAAGATTGGCAGACAATTCACTTCTTCCTATCTTCAGCTTTTACTACATAGAAGAGTTTTCTAATAGAACTTCCTGTGATAATGGAAACTTTCAGTATCTGTGTTAACTAGTATGCAAACAACTAGTCCCAAGTGGCTATTAAGCATTTGAACTATGTTGTGTTCGAAGAACATATTTTATTTATCAAGTTAAATTTCTATAGCCACATGTGGCCAATAACTATCATTTAGACAGCACATTCATAGAAGGGAAAGACAATCATTATTTGGTGTTTTATAGAGTCTGACATTTGTCCACCTGACTACCTTCCTTCCCAACCGCTCCATGTCTCTCAAGACCCCTCAAATACCGTAGTTTCACTAGGATTGTCACTATGACATTCAAGTGTGTCGGTCACTGAAAGATTTTACTTATCTGCTTCAGTATCCAAAGTAAATGTGTCCTAATTATGGTTTTGTGGATGTCATACCTTCAAAGTAGTAACTAATTCCATGTATGATGTTATAATAATCTATGTCTGGAGAATCAGGATGTTATTCAGTATTCTACTGCCATCATGTCTGAGGTAGTGCTTTATACACAGAAGGGAAGGACTTACCATTTTCTGGAACTTTTTCTGGGGTAACAATGGACGGAACTAATATGTTGAGTGCCTAACATGCTCTAAGCATGTTACTTTCATATAGAGTGTCTTGTTTATTTCTCAAAAAACACCACTGTGAACTAGGTAGGCAAGAGTATCATCATTTTAGATAGTGAAACTGAGCTCAGATCCAGTTGAACTCAAACCATCATCCCTCATGCCCACACACTTGCAGCTATTCCATGATAGTTCACCAATGCCTTGAACTTTATATTATATATTTCAGCATTTGATTTAGTTCCCCAACTTTTGGTCAGGTTTCATTAAAGTAAAGAATTATGTGTTCCCTTTTACCTAGTCAAGCCAGCAATAAAAAAAAAAAAAAAAAACACCGAGAAACTGACATCTGTAGTTCCCTGTATCCTGTGAACTGAAAATTTAATACTAGTAGTTTAAAATAATTCATTCTTCTCAAAAGTTTCAGTCACGTTATTCCCCTTGATGATATCAAATAGACATTTCAGATATAAAACAGAAGAGATACATAAAAGAAGATGTGGCACTTGCCAGGAACTAATATTTTTCCTTTTCCAAAGGGCATATAGAATGCACTGTTCAAATATGCAGGCAATAAAGTCACTCTTTCCATGATGGAATTAATATTTCCACTTGTATTCCCTTGCTACTTTTACCAACTATATATTTTATTGAAAAATAATCTCTTTCAATAAAAATATTGCATTGAACACCCACAGCATCAAGGTACCTAAATATAACTATCCGATGGCCTTAGAAATGATGAAAACATAATCTTTAAAATCAAAATTACAAAAATGAACTTAAAGAGAGAACAAACCTTGCTGGTACCCTGACCTGCTCCTGGCAACTCTCCAATAAGACCTCACACCTCCAGCAATAAGCTGTAATTTAACACAGGAGCAACTGAATGTGCTAAGCTTGACTCCAAAATGGACCCTCTCTCATTCTTCCATCTTCAAGATAAATTCCACTTTAGAGAGTATAGGTCTTATATCAAAATTGTGGCATAAACATCATGCTGTAATATCATAAAAATATTCACATAACTATTACAATTTTAAAATGGTTTCTCACAGCATTGTTTTGGCATATCTTTTTTCCTCTAGAATCATAAGGATGGCCTTTAAAATAAAAAATGGTAGCCACTATGTGAGGCAGTTTGAATTATGTGAAGTCGTGTCTGGCACACCATAAAATGATGTCTGAAGTGAAAGTCAAATCTAGTCCTCAGACTTCAGGCTTAAAAGATGAGATGGACAATGAAAGTTACTACATAAATGAGTTGAAAACTTGTGTCTACTAAAAAATCTTTCGCAGCTTTATTCCTATTTACCAAGAGTTGGAAGCAGCCAAGAAAGACTTCATTAGGTGAATAATAAACAAACAGTGGTACAACTAGACAAAAGAACATTATTCAGTGCTAAGACGGAAACAAAGAACAAGCCATGATAAGATATGGAGGAACCTTAAATGCATATTACAATCTAAAAGGCCACATACTATATGACAGTCTGGGAAAACCAAAGCTATGAAAACAATCAAAAGATCAGAGATTAGTAGGGATCAATAGATAAAGCGGCTGAGTATAAGGAATTTTTAGGTCAGTGAAACCATTCTGTATGATACTGTATTGACAGCTACATGTTGTCATATATTTGTCAAAACCCACAAAATGTTTAACACTAACAGCAAACCCTAATGCAATCCATGGACTCTGGGTGATAATGATCTGTTAATGTGTGTTCATAAACTGTTAACAAACATACCATTCTGGTGTACTTTTCACTCAACTTTTCTATGAACCTAAAAACTTTTCTAATCTGTGGAGTCTAAAGTCTAACTCATAAAAGCAGAGAGTAGAATTGTGATTGCCAGGGGCTGGCAGAAGGGAGTTGGAGAACAGAGAGATGTTGGTTAAGGGAACAAAGTTTTGATTACACAGGATGTATAAGTTCTTGAGATCGATGGTACAGCATGGTAACTATAGTTGTTAATAACGTTTTAATCCTTGAAAATTGCTCAGATTTTAAGTGTTATTGTCACAAAAAATACATGAGGTGATAGATATTTTAATTACCTCAATTGAATCATTTCATATTTACATCTATCAAAACTTCATGTTATATGCCATAAATATATATATATAATTTTTGTCAATTATATTTTACAACTAAAAAATAAAATCTACAAAAAATTAGTATCTCATTTATAGTTTAAGAAGCACCAAATGCTTCTTCATAAAGGAGAAAATTAGGAAGTTTGACAAATACATCCCTTTCATTTTATATTCATTATACCTAATATATATAAATGTGTGTGTGTGTTTATGATATACATATATATTCATCCACTGGATGGGAATTAATATCAAAATGTATGCTCCTATGAAAAGCTTCTTTTCTCCCAACTAATGATTTACATATGAGTAGACTGTGATTAGCTTTTTTAAATCTCCAAAAGTTTAGTTCTACACTTTAAAATTCAGCAGCTACTTAAAAATTTTAAATAGAAGTGAGCTGATCCATTTAACCAATCATCATTAAACCGCAACTCTGCCCCAGTTGTAACACCAGGCACTGGGGACTGAAAGACTATAAAAGGTCAGGAGTATTTTCTGGAGACTCGGTGTCATGTTAAAAAACAGACCAGACTTAAAAATCACATCATATGGTGAGAATTACGATAGAAGTTTAAGTAGTGGTTTAAATTTAGTTCTTTGGGAACTTTAAGCATCTTTGTTTAGCTCTGCAGAGGGGTTGTTTGGGCCTCAGTACGGGAAAGCCTTTCAAAGGAGCAGCTACTTACAGAATTGATTCTCAGAGAACTCACCAGGCTAATGTGAAGGGAAGTGCATTTCAGAAAGCAAAGCTATCAGAGGCCTGGGGAAGCACTGGTGTTAGGAATGGGCACGAACTCTATGGAGTTAAGAGTAGGAGAGTTGACTCGGGCAGGATCCCTAGAGTATCTTACGTCTGACCAGTTTACTAATACAGTAATCACAATCAGGACTGTTAAACTCAAAGGCTCAGAACAGGCCAGGCAGATTAAATAGAAGACAGAAGCGGCCAGCTCCAGGGACTATATGGAGTGGGGTGATTGTAAAATACGGAGGAGCTCATGCCATGTCCAGTAGGGGCAGCCAAATTTAGTTTTAACAAATAGCTGCCATAAAGAAATAAAATCCCAATATTGTTGAATTTTCCCACTTTTCAGAAAAATCAGGAAATCCCAATGATTTAATGTGAAAACCCAGATTTTTTGTTTGTTTGTTTGTTTTATTACAGAGTCTCACTCCGTCACCCTGGGGAGAGCGCCGTGGCATCATAGTTCACAACAACCTCTCAAACTCTTGGATTTGAACAATCTTCTTGCCTCAACCTCCGCAGTAGCTGGGACTATTGATGTATGCCACTACGGACAGCTAGTTTTGTTTTGTTTTGTTTCTGTTTTTAGTAGAGATGGGGGTCTTGCTTTTGCTCAGGCTGGTCTTGAACTCCTGAGCTCAAGCAATCCATGGCCTCAGCCCCTTAGTGTTAGGATTACAGGTGTGAGCCATTGCACCCAGCCGAAAACCCCAATTTTGAACAACTGGATATACAGGCAGAGGCATGTGCTGCCAGTTTATAATTTCAGTATTCATAGGAGTGAACAAAAGATATTAACATCTTAACGTAAGAAGCAACTCAATCACATTGTAGTCTTTGGAAAAATAATTATGTCACCGTTGTGAAAGATAGATTGAAGGGAAAAGTAAAAATTTTTATTCCTCTGCCTCCTTCATTTGGAAAACCTCTAAATCACAGCTAGAGGAGCAAGACTGGAAGAGTGAAAAATAAAACGGAGCACAAAACATTTCTCTCAGAAAGGAGTTTTGGAGAGTAGATATGCCGTTCCCTCAGATCCTCCACAGAAGTATTAGAAATTACTAATGATAGTAGATCAACCAAATTGACAAATATTAGCTGTATCATCTTCCCTATACCTACAAGCGCATCCAGATATATATAGGAAAAATAAAAAAGGAAGAAAAACGCTTTCCATTTGTGTGATGATTTGATTACAGTTTGTTTTTCTCCATCTTCTAACTTTTTTCATTACCGTGATGTGCTTTTGCCTCTGATCACACTCAAATCAAAGTGCAGTTTTCAAAGAGCAAATTTGATTGAACTTTACCTACTTAAAAATCTTCAAAGACTTCCCAGTGCTTTAGGGATAAAGACAGCAGAGTGGGGTGGTTATATGCACCACATTTGGAACTAGTCTGCCTGAGTTTGAATCTTGGATTTTCAAGTACTAGTTTTCTGACTTTGGGCAAATTATCTTCATCTTTGAAGTGGCACAATATTAGTGTCTAACATATTAGTGTCTAAATCAGGAGCGGCCAACTGTGACCCGTGGCTGCACGCTGACTTTTGTGAGGATTTTTTTTTTTTTGCTTCTCTGTGGTGTTAAATATCATGAAAAGTATTACAAGGAGGCTTTTTTTGCTAATCAATTTTCCTTCGAGTTTGCGTATTTAATGTGTGGCCCGAGATGACTCTTCTTCCATTTCCAGCAATGGAAAAAAAAAAGTTAGACACCCCTGTGTGGGTTGCTGCAAAGGTTCTATAAGTGTAGGTGGGAAGTTTTTGAAATACTGCCTGGCACACAGTAAAATTTTAAATATATGTTTGTTAGAAAATTGAAGCAAAAGAAATTTAAACAAATTGAAGTAAAATTCACTCTGGGCATCAGTGAAATCCTTGAGGATTGTAATGATCCCTAAAACACAGAAGCACAATCTCAAAAATATCCATCATTAACCTGAAACAATAAAAAAAAAAATCGATCACTTCTATCTATATATTTGGCCATATGTGGTATTGATCAAGTCTTATTTACCCCAAATCATAATGTGGTTTTAGTTTGTCCCTTTATCATTGTAGTTTCTCAAACTCCTAAAATCATAGTAGCTTTGATTCTTCCCCCACCCCTTTCTTTTGTGGTCAGGAACTAACCAAATCAGTTCATCATTATTTTCCAATAAACCTCTCTTCAATCATCCTGCCCCTTTCAACACAGTCCTGACATCCCTACCCAGACCCTCAACACCTCAGGTCTAAACCAATACAGAAACTTTACAAAATGCCTCCCCTGTCTCCAGCCTCAATTTCTCCAACCCAATCTGCACCATTACCATTACATTTATCTTATTAAATTGAATATCCTCATTCTTTGGCTCAATGCCTACAAAACAAGTTTCAAATGCCTCAGTCTTACATCCTCGAGGATTGTAAGCTTCACTAGTCCTCATGTCAAAAGTTCTCTCCATATCCTCTTGGCATAAACTATGTTATATTATTCACTATCCCTCATATACGCTTGTATTTGACATACATTTCTCTCTGCCCACTTGTTTGCACCAGATCTAGATGATGCAAACTTCCCCAAGCAGTCAGCAATCTAATTTGTTTCCTGAATTTTTATAGAGTCAGCTGTGAATATCATCAAAAGTCAATATAGAATGGTGTGTCTAGATCAGCTGTGAGTTAAGTCCAGAGACATTTATGATTTAAAAATGTATTAATCTTAATAGTTTACAATTGAAGTAAATTTTAAGGACTATGTCAAGTGAAATTTGAGGTTATGTCTGGAGTACCCCCTTCCCCTTAAGGGTATATTGTGTATGTGCATAGAAACCTATGCTCTTTCCCAATCCTCCTCTTCTTTGGCTTTTCCAATTGCAAAATACAGCACATCTATCCACCCATTTCCTCATGTAGGAAACCGTGGCTCAATCTCCCTTGCCCGAATATTCTATCCAATTTACCACCAAGTCCTGCCAACTCTGCTGGGTCTCAACAGATGTCAAAATCATCTACTTGTTTGCAATTCCACTGCCACCAGCCTAGACTAGGCTGCCATTTTCTCACACCTGACCTGGCAACAGCTTCGTAACTGGGGCCACCAATTCCACCTCACTTTCACCTGCCCTTTCCATTCCACGCTCTCCACTGCTACTATCTTCATTTAAAAAGAAACTATTGTACTTCTGTTTAAAATATTTCAACAGCAAAATACTTTAGAAAGCTAAGAGAATAATCGTGAAGGCCCTGTGGTATGTGGAGCCTGCCTCCTGGGTTCAGAGAGGAGCAAAGACCCCAGTGTGGCTGCAGCTATGTGGGGTCAGGTAAAAGTCATAGCAAATGACTATGGTAACCAGGAAACAGAGTATATAGGGCCTTGTTGGCAATTATAAACATTTTGCTTTTTCTCTAAGCAAGTCAAGGTGCACTGGAAAATTTAAAGCTGAACAGTGATATAATTTGACTTAAGTTTTAGATTATTTGATGATTTAATTCATGTATAAAGCTACACTGGCACAGAGTAAGTACCTGGTAAATGTTCACTTTTTTATCATATCACTTTGTATTCATTAAGTCTGAGAAAAAAGATGAGGTATCTACTTCTACAATTTGAAATATAGTAAATATGACAACATAGAGTAACTTATGGCTCGATTCCTCGTGTATAATTTATTGTGCATATTATATACATTTATATACACATCAGACAGGTAAACATATAAAGGTTAATCTCTTTTGCTGTAATCTTCACATTACACTTTGTTTATTCTGTAAAAATGTGCTTATTCTGAATTGTTTATGTTTATGACAATATTCTTCACTAGGTTGAGATCATCTTGTTCCAGCAGGACTATGAGTTTGACATAAGCAAAAAATTATCTTTATTTTCATTAGCCTCTAATTCAAATGTAGTATTCCTTCAATTATGAATGTAGACAAAAAAAAAACAGAGGAACTTTCTCATTGATAGAAATTGTGGAAGTTTATATTTCACATTACAAATGGTACCTATATCTCTCCTCTACTTTCAAACTTCAGGGCTCATTAGAACCAATGCAAGATTAATTTTTTAAAAAGTAGCATTTGCGTTTCAGTGTTTATTTTAGCATTATAATAACTGCACTTCAATAAAATTGCTTTCTTTTATTTTCGATTCTTTAAATAGTATGGAAGAGGGCTAGTATTTGTAATCTTGTTTGTTTTATTTTAAGTATTTAAAAATACCATTATAGAAAGGGATCTACAGGCTTCACCCTACTGCCAAAAGAAATGGTATAAAAACAGTTAAGGATTACTGATCTGAAAAGAAAGTCTATGACTTACTTGCAAAACGGACTATTTTATAGTTCTTTTCTCTCCTTTCACTTCAAAGGTTTAATTCTGTTTTAACAATTGTTTACTGAGCTGTTTGGATGTTTTTTTTTTTTTTTTGGCTTCAAAATATAAAAAAAATTCCTACATTTTTTATTTCTTATACAGCATGGTAATGCTAGTACGCATCCATTAATCAAGCAACCCATGCTTGTGTGAAATTAATTAAATATGACCGGCATAGAAATATAAACAAAACACATACTAGAAGGCTTCACGCATGGTATGTAATGCACCTTCAACTGCTAAGTGAAACAACAGAAGCCATTCATGCGGCCAGTCCCTAAAAACTTAAGATACATTTGAAGAGCTCTCCATACTCTAAACTCAATTACCTCATTTAAAAAACATTATGCCGTCACTCTGTAATGTACCAGTACCACAACCCTTGGACCACACACACATAGACATGGTGAGTACTTAACATTTTAAATGACCCAGCAATCTTCAGACATTTTAAAGGAAAAAGTAACATTTTCCCCTAATTTTTATTTCCCGAAAGACTTTTATTATAAGACCTGTGAATGTTCTCCTTTAAGAAATAGCCTGTATATTCACTATTGATTTATTCAAATGATTCGGATTTCTCCAACACATTTAGTGACAGCTCATTTTAAAGTCATTGATTTTCCATTTTCCATATGGTAGGAGTGACTTTTCTTGCTATGTCAAAGTAGTAGTAGTGGAAAGTATAATATTCTGCATCCACAGTACTTTGAAAGCAGCAGCCACAACTACTGCTATCAAATATCATGGAAACAGTCCCTCAGGTACACTCCGTCTACAGTCTTGCCTTGCTGGTGTGTCTGCATGAGCTGAAATGCCGCATGTGAGCTCATAAGTGCCAGGGATGATGTCACTGGGGAAAAATTTGGTCAGGTTTACTTTTGTGTTCAAGGAACAACATTCAACTGTCACTGGAAATGCCTGTAGGTGAAAAATGTATGCATGTGTGTGTGTGCGTGTGTGCATATGAACCTCCCTTTTTAAATACAGAATGTGTTCTTTTTTTTTTGAGACGGAGTCTCATTATGTCGCCCTCAGTAGAGTGCTGTGGTGTCACAGCTCACAGCAACCTCAAACTCTTTTGGGCTTAAGCGATTCTCTTGCCCCAGCCTCCCAAGTAGCTGGGACTACAGCACCCAGCACAACGCCCAGCTATTTTTAAGTTGCCGTTATTTAGCTGGCCCAGACCGGGTTCGAACCCACCACCCTCGGTGTATGTGGCTGGCACCATAACCAGTGTGCTACGGGTATTGAGCCAGTTTGTTCGTTTATTATTATTATTATACTTTCTGGAGACTCAATTTAAATACTTTATATTTACGTCTTGTATGCCTTGATTGCAGTCATGATTTACACGCCAAACAATAGTTCATGGCTTAAGCTTTTGAAAGGAAAAAGATAAGTTGTAAGAGGGGTCTCTCAGAGGCAGAGTCACATAATTTACAGCTGCTGAAATCTAGGCAAATTTCTCAATTAGATGCTCTCCCTTGGCCTTTGCTCATCGCTTCTCTTTGCTGTGGACTGTAGAGATTCTCAGAATTACAGTATGGAGGAGGGCTCATTACACCCTCTTTCACACCTTGGCACGATGACCTTATCAGAAGCACACCCCAGGATGAAGAGAATGTTAGGATTTGGAGAAATAATGACTTGTTCTTGCTCATATAGAAAGGCTAGCAGCTACTGGCCTACAAAGAGTAAGAAGGAAGACAAACTTGACAATAGATTATGTTTTACCTTTTTATACTTTAAGAGAAATTCTGAAATAATTCTTACTTTTGCCATTTGCTTCTTAGCACATAAAGAGAAAGGCATCTCAAATGTGAGTGCTTTTCCCAAAGGCTAATTCCACGTTGTCCACATCGTCACTTTCCATTTGACTGGGACCAACATTCTTGTCCAAACAATTTTAAGTGTGTAAAGCTCCAATATAATTTTATACAATGTTTACCTCCATTTATAGATACTTTGACAAAACTCATACTATTTTAAATAATTTTTGCAAAGAAACTCAGCCCAACTTCTTAGTCACTAGCCTCTTCTGATATCCACAGAAGAGTTATATAATAATAGGGAGAGAGAAATTTTGCTATGATTCTTTGAGGAAAATCAATTGAGAATAATTTATATTTTATAATGAAAAAGGGCAAAGAATAAAATAATGTATGGGCAGGCAGAATGGTCAAATTAAACCTCGCTTAAAAATTATTGTAATAAGCTCATATATATGTACATTGGGCACTGAAATGTATGCTGTGTATACAGGATAGACACAAAGTTAGTGTGCAATTTAAAATAGCTTAACATAGCAAATTACAAATGAACTTTATGTCCATCCTATATATCTGAGAGTTGACAATTAAGTTCATGAACTCATCCTGGAAAAATTGCTATGTACTTGATTGCTGAATATCACTAGAGTTACCTTCAAATTGCTCCCCTTGAGAAACTAGGCACTGATGCCAACACCCAGTCCTCCCTTCAAAGCAATTTTGGAACTCTTTTGGGAATGTCCATCAGAGCCATCATTGTATTAACTTGGACATCCTGAATGTTATCAAAATGTTTTTCTTTCAATATTTCCTTTACTTCAGGTAAGAAAAAGTCATTTTTCTAGATCCAGGGCCAGATCAGGTGAGTACGGAGAGTGTTCCAATTCAGTTATTTGTTTACTGGCTGAACATTCCCTCACTGATAGTGCCGTGTGAGCTGGTGCAGTGTCATTATGCAAGTTCCATGAGTTCTTGGCCAAAGTTTTCAGTGAAGATTTTCCTTACCAGTACTCTATTGATGTTTACTATATCTGCTGTGCTTCTCATAGTCAAATGATGATGTTGACATGCAATTTGACAAATTTTTGCAATGTTTTCACCAGTTCTGCTCATTATTGGCCACTTAGACCTTTTCTTCATCAGTGACTCTCTCCTCCCCCAAAATACATTTAATACATTTAATCCACTGACATTTTCTTCATGGCATAATCCCCATAAACTTGGACTAACATGTCCCTGATTTCACTTTCACTCTTGCCAAGTTTAACAAGAAATTTACTAAAGTTCTTTCATTGCTCTAATTCAAGCTCTGACAGTCTCACGGCAGGACACATAAACATGCAACCATAATGAACATCCCTCAGTGAGACACTGCCACTCATTGACACGAACACAGCTTAACACAACTATGAGACACAGATATAACAAAGTTATGGAACCTTACCAAGTTGTTTGTACAGTGCTGCCAACGTAAGCACGTAATTGTTAGACCTTGTACATATTATAAAGTAGATATTTTTACTTTCAGTTAATATTTCTTTTGATTTAAAAAACTGAGATATACTTCATTTTAAAAGTGTGACAACCTTTTGTGTATACTATTTTATCTTTTAACTTCTACTTTAAATTCAATCATATAATAAAACATTGTCTTTCTCATATTTAAGACTTGTGACCACTTGCAACCAATTTATTTTTTCCATTTTGTAAGTTGATCTGATAAGCCTTATATTACTAGGTACATCATGTTATTCCCAATTGGAAAGGAAATTCCTTCAGAGTACACTGTCTATCTTTAAATCACACCTATCTTTCTCAGCACCAACACATCTCAACAAATTTGTGTCAAATTTTAAACTAACATATATAAGTAGAACCAATTACCACAAAATACTTGTATTTGGTAATATTATTGTTATTAAAAGTTAATAAAATGATGAAATTGCTGTATGCCATGATTTATATCTCCTATGGGAGTTTACCCATTGGTTAATAAAATAACACATTTTCAGAAAACTAATACTGGTCTTTCTTGTGCATTGTACTGTAATTGTGTGTTCTCCTGCAGTTTTACAGACACTGTAGCCTTACCATGGTCGTTAAACAGTGCTTTGGCAAGATGGCTAATTAGGGGCTCTGAGAAGAAACAAAAGTTCTTATATTCCCGTTTCACTCACCAACTATTTTACTGGGCAAAAGGGGCAGTTATTGGGAGGAAAGATGCAAAAGTAAAACAACAACAATGATTTCATCTTTATGGGTCCTTTGGTAATTGAAAGACAACCCTTAATTACTGTAACAGCACTTTATTTCAGGCCAAAAGCATCTCTGGAGAGTCTAGTGCATGAAAGGCCCTATAATTATTCTCTTTGTAATTCTCAATGGTTAGCATTTATAAGGCCACTAGTTATCACTTGTCTGATTCCAATTTTATTGGACCTTTGGTAAATGGTATGAACAGGCCTTGAAAAATAATCCTCACACTGAATGAACCATTTGAATATTAATGTGCTCATTTTTATCAACCTTATTACCTTTCAATAATGCTCTGAACTCAAATAATACTGCATCATGTGACTGTATAATAACATCTACAATTAATCTATCAACTTCCTCTAGGATTCACTTTTTACTAACTAGTTTAAACATGAATTATCTTTTACTTTGTCCAGTCTCTTGTCAGTATTTTTAATGTCCGCAGATACTTGTTCTCTCCCTGTATAACCCTAAAATTTTTCAATTGTGCCTTCTCCATTACTTAAAAAGTCAGCTTTGTTCCTCATGATTTTTAACATCAAAGACTCTTTAGCTAAATAAAACCAGCAGAGGAAGGAATTTCAAATTTATTAAGAATAAAAGTCCTCAAGATTAAAAATCCAGGATTGCTAAAACTCTAAACTCCAGCTAGATAACTGCATTCTGAACCTAAAGGTAAATATCTATACTTGGTATTGGAATATTCATTCATTCCTTCATTCATTCTTCCAAAAACACATGCACTGTGCATCTATACGACAGACACTACCACAGATAAATAAAGCACATCCCATGTCCTCAAGAATCTTAGAGTCTAGAGTCCAGCTGGGCACAGTGGCTAATGCCAGCAATCCCAGACTTGGGGAAGCTGAGATGGGAGAATGTCTTGAAGTCAAGAATTTGAGACCAGCCTGGGTAGCACAGTGAAAGCCTGTCTCTACAAAAAAAAAAATAATAATAATAATAATTAACTGAGCATGGTGGTACATGCCTATAGTCCTAGCTACTTGGAAAGCTGAAGTGGGATAAGATCACTTGAGTCCAGGAGTTCAAAGCAGCAGTGCACTAAGTTCATTCCACTGCACTCCAGTTTGGGTGACAGAGTAAAATGCTGTCTCTTTAAAAAAAAAAAATGAGGCTAGCAAAGGGATAAACACAAGGAACAAGGAGAAACAACTGAATGTAACAATATGGTATGTGTGGGTGGATAACTATAAAGACAGAGGCCAGTTGTAGCAAAAGAGTGTAGAGATGATCAGAGACATCCCTACACACCCAGCATCCTCACTCCTTTTGATAGGTAAGAACATACTCATTTTGCTTAGGGAATCAATCTTTCTCTCATTTTATTATTTAGTCTGAGCAACTGTCAATCAAGATATGACAGTGTGACCTGGTCGGATGTTGGCTATTCATCAGCTCCAGCTTGCTGAAATTCTAATCTTGAGAAGAATGATGTCATAAAGTTAACAGGTAAATGTTAATGAACACTCATATTAGGTACTCATCAGCACTTGTGGATAGTAACTTACTTAGTACTCAACAATAAGGTAGGTGCTATTATTATTGGTATCTACAGTTTACAAACAAGAAAACTAAGGCACAGAGAAGTAACTTTCCCAACTCAATAAACTGTAGAGTTATGATGAAGCCTGGGTGTTCTGGCTGCTGAGTCCACACTATTAATCACTTCTGTTCAGCTGCTCTCTCTAAAAAATATTTGAAATTATTAATTCTGACAGTGGTAGTCTGAAATGACTGTCCATATAATTATGCTACATAACCCATGGAAATCGTCTCATGCTTAGGCCCTCCAAGCCTGGGTTCAATTTCCTTCAAATTTCTTTCTCCTAAAGGAAACCCCTTATCTTTCCAATAAATTATATTTTTGCTTATGTTAGCCAGATTTTGTTTTTATTTATTTAGTACTGGAGAGTAAAGTTCGCTACTAGGATTCAGAAACGCATGTAGCATTTGGAATTAGAGTTGGGACTGATACTGGAACACAACTGTGGGGTGGAAAACCAGAGAGCTGTGCTAGGGGATGGAAAAAGCTGTTTTTCATGGAGTCTTAAGCTTGTGCTTTGGGGGGGCTCTCTTCATAAAAGAGATGCACAAAAATGAATAAAAATTACACATGAAACTAAATATTTACTTACTATAACAAAAGTAAGCATAAGAAATTAGCAACTCAGAGATGATAAGCTTTAGAACCATCAGAAAACACAGGAAAACAACGTAATAGTTTGATTAATTAACTGCCTGGTGCAACCCTACTTCAATTTTCCTTAAAGATTTTTGTTTTATGCCTTTTGATCTCTTTTCACAAACAATGGTCAAATATTTGCATAGGGAGAACAGAAATTATAATAGAATCTTACCTTCACCATGATTAACTTGAACACATTTTTAAATAATGTTTTTTTTTTTTTTTTGCTTGATTGACAATATGGTTCTTTTTTTTTTTTAATTTTTATTAAATCATAATTGTGTACACTGGTGCAATCATGGGGCACAATGTGCTGACTTTATATACAATCTGAAATATTTTCATTGAACTATTTAACATAGCCTACATGGCCTTTTAATCACTATATGAAGACATTTATATTCTACCCTTAGTAATTTTCACTTGTACCCTTGTAAGATGCACCGTAAGTGTGATCCCACTAATCACCCTCCCTCCTCCCATCCTCCCCCCTCCCCTCCCCTCCCTTGCCCCTTTCCCCATTTCTTGGGCTATAACTGGGTTGTAGCCTTCATATGAAAGCTATAGATTAGCTTCATAGTAGGGCTGAGTACATTGGATACTTTTTCTTCCATTCTTGAGATA